>VZTL01074222.1:344-45829 GCA_013400535.1 Scopus umbretta | reverse complement strand
AACTAGTGATAGGACAAGATGAAATGGCCTCAAGTTGCGCCAGGGGAGGTTTAGATTGGATATTAGGAAAAATTTCTTTACTGAAAGAGTAAAGCATTGGAACAGGCTGCCCAGGGAGGTGGTGGAGTCCCCATCCCTGGAGGTGTTCAAAAAACGTGTAGATGTGGCACTTCGGGACATAGATTAGTAGACATGGTGTTGTTGGGTTGACGGTTGGACTAGATGATCTCAGAGGTCTTTTCCAACCTTAATGATTCTGTGATTCTATTTGAAGAAGTGTGGTAGAAAGTACCATGTAGTATTACTGCCTGAATCAGTTCAGATATTACACAGTACAAAAAGAGTAACTTGGAATGCAAAGCAATATAACCATATTAGCGTTACACTGTCTGTGAGACAGGGGTTAATTATCTAGAGCATGGTGCTGTGCTAGCAACAGTGTTTCTTCACATTCCAGAGATGAGACATGTAAAGATGGCTTGGGAGTCTATGTATCAGTTGTCTTTGCATAGTACAGATCTGTTTCTCTCTGTTATGTTACACAAGTGATGCATTGCTGAAGTTTTGATTATGGCAAGATCTCATTTAGGAATTATCAGGAATAGCCCTATCCCTTAGTTACACAATAAGAACTTAAATTTCTTGTTATTTCTCCAGGAAAAAAAAAAAAAATTACTTAAAAAATTTAAATTAAGTTACCACAGGTGTAAGAAGTCTGCAATAGCAATGTTTGCAGTTTTTAATGGTTTTGTCGCTGTAACCTCCCTTTCTTGGAAAAATGGAAATTAGTTAATATTAACTCTGGTTTTCCTATAGTTTAAATCAAATAAAATATCAATATTCTTATATAAGACATCTTT
The DNA here is from genome assembly GCA_013400535.1 of Scopus umbretta. NCBI lineage: Eukaryota > Metazoa > Chordata > Aves > Pelecaniformes > Scopidae > Scopus > Scopus umbretta. The sequence continues at coordinate 44,969 of VZTL01074222.1, read as the reverse complement.
AATGCGAATGATTGCTGTTCATTCTTTCTGTTTTTCTAACACATTACTAATAGCTAATAACTTCTGTGGCTTGTAGATCATTGGGCTAAATGAGTATGTGGAACTGTGTGTTTCACACACCCTTAGGAATAGGAAATCTACTGCTCTGATGGGTTTCTGAACTTACAGAAGAGCCTGCATTGCAAAAGAAACATTGCATTAAATTATTGACTGCTCTGTTGCAGGAAGACCTCCATCTTGTTGCACAAAACAATGAAAATGGTGGAAGAACAAATAAAGATAGGGGAATGCTGAAATAATAAATAACTTTGACCTTTTTTTTTTTTCCCTGTTGGCATCCAGTTAATTCCTTTGATCTTCCCTGCCTTAAACAAGCTAATATCTGCCAAGAGAGCACAACTGTTACTGAATCACTAAGGTCCTATTTGTTCCGCTTGACAGATGACAATGCATTTTTGTCTTTCTACGGAAGCATAGAAGTGACTTTGAAGGCTTTCACCAACTAGAAGCCTAGTTTTCTTCCTACCCTCCTTCTCCTTTTTTTTTTTTTTTTTTTTTTTTTTTTTTTTTTTTTTTTTGTTTTTTTCCTCCCCCCCTTTTCCTTTTTTTTTTTCTTTTTTTTTTTTTTTTCTTTTTCTTTTTTTGGGTGGGTTCTGTTTCTCATCTCCTTGAGACAGGGTGTACTGCAGATGATTGTGACACCATTTTCTGTTTGATGCTGGTTAGACAACACTGAAGTTGTATAATTTTGTTGTTGCTCATTATTGTTCTGGCAAGAACTGAAGTCCTCAGCAGCTATAACATATATTGATGCTTCAGCTAGTTTGTGAGTGTCCTTTGCAATTGCTTACTTTGTAACTCCCTGATTTTTTGAACAATTGCTGTTAGTGCCAATTCTTTAGTTCTGTATATGTTTCTTATATTTGAAGTTGTTGAATTGTTTGATAGCTTGAACAAAAGATTTGTATTTAGAGTTTAGAAAACAAACCTGTTTTATTAAACAGTGCAATGGAAGCAGGAGATACATTATCAGACCTACCTGAATTGTGTGAAGAAATGGAGAAACTCTTTATGGGTACTATTTTCAGTCCCCAGTATAAGCCTGGATATTTAAATCTGGGCTATTAAGTAAATATTCTTTGTTCTAAGTATACATTGTACTTAGCACAACAAGAACCTAATTTCTGATGGTGATCTTAGGTGTTCCTGAGTACAAATAACAATCACTATAGAACTGAGTGTTTCACATTGCTTTTTGGTTCAGATTCCATTGGCCATGATTGTAGGCTTGTTAAGTCAGTTTTAAAATTTGACTTCATCTCTGGAGTAAGGAGTATATGTTATATCACAGAAAGAGAATTTTGGAAAGCTTGCAATTTATTCCCAAAGAATGAGATATAACCTCTGTGGCTGTTAATTTTGGAGTTCTCTGATGGTTGGAGATGATGTGTGTTTGAAGATCAGAGACTTAGGCCCTGATCCAGCAAAGCACTTAAACTCATTTTTAACTTAGCTCATCATAATCAGTTCCACTGAAGACAGTGACTGATTCATATTATCATAGAAGATATAGCACAACCTTATTTAGGACTATATATTTAATGCAATCCCTATCACTTTTTTCAAATAAAGAAATATAAAAGTATCAGAAAATGTCTTATAAGGATTCATGTCAAGATCTTCCTGGTCCTGCATGTCTTCACTATAACTGTTATGGAAGCAGCTGCTAATTAGTTCCAAAATGCATCTTTTGATATAGATGATACATCTCTGCTACTTAGAAATGCAATCATATCTTCTGAGGGAACCTCTTACTAAGACTTCTCTTCTAGAAGAATTTTGTTAGAATTAAGAAATATTTTGTTAATTGGCGATTGAGAATTTTAAAAAGTACACCAGAACAGAAGAGACAGCACCCAGTTACAAAGGTCTGATGAACTATTAATTCACAACATCTTTCCCTACAACACCTACCATACTTTTTCTATCTAGAATACTAAATTTGCTGTTTCACTTGCGGTCTTCACAGGATGACTGCAGCTAGTACCTTCCCTGCTGGACATGATAATTTTTAATGAACATTTGCTGTCTGACTGTGCTTTTCTAGAGTATGTGCCAGATGGATAACCGGTGGCAGCAATGAGCCACTCAGATGTGGCTGTAGTTGTTGCTGGACTGGTGATGGCTATAACAAGCCAGTTCTTGGCATCAAGGAGAGAACAGAGAAAAATATATAGCAACACCGATTAGTTCAAAAACTGATACCCATTGTGGACTTTTCCTGTGGGATTTGAGGTTTGTGACAGTAGGCTGGGAGGTAAATCGACACACCTTCCTTCCCTATGTGGCACTGGCAACAGTCCAATGGCTCTGTGATAATCTCTAATTGGTTAGAGAGAAGCTAAGGTACACAAGAGGACTTGATGTGCTGGCTGCAGATTATTCACAGGTACATGTAGTCATGCTAGCAATAGTCGAGAAGATTGGTTGACAATGATAAGTGGAATAACTAAAGCAAATCCAATTCTCTGAAGATGCCCAGAAAATGAGTGACTTCTGCTACCAATACCTGGAATGGTACCTGGTAGAATGGGATGCTGAAGCACCAAGACTTTTCCAAGCCTTTTGGGTGAAGCGGTGTCTTGGCCTCATGGTCACAATAAGTATAACTTTCTTGAAGTGATAAGGTTAGCCTGGCCACAAGGACCTTTCAATTGGAAGATCAGCTTCTAGGGAGGAAATGTGAATGTATGAGGTGTTAAAACCAAACATAGTATATTTGAATACCATTACTGGAGAGAAATAGAGTGAAGAAACTAGGTCATGCCATAAGATTGATTGTACACTGTCTTCTGGTTTGGGGTTAGGCTCTACCTTCTAAACACTTGGACATTCTGGTCACTTTACTGTACATGTCCCTGCACGATATGTATGCATAGAAAAACATTGACAGAGGGAACTAGACCCATGGAATGACACACCAGAATCAGTCTTTTGATGAAGACAGTCATCTCTATCAAAAGAGGAAGCTGGTTTTATTTTGTGGAAGCCACAAAAGTTGGCTGGCTACTTACTGCCTCAGCTTTGGTCGGTGTTCAAATATATGTGTGCCATTGACTACTGAGAACAGGCAGGTTCACTACTGTGGCAATGGGCAGCAAAGATATTTTGGATAAGGACTGGAGCAGTTTACAGAAATGCTGAGAAGGTACAGTGAGGCCAATAGATTTTTTTTTTTCTTCCTTCCTAACTCAGATCATGATAGGAAACTGAGACTCTAATACATTGATCAGGCCAGTGAGTAGATGAATTGAGGGGAAAGGTGAATTTGCCCATGGAGCTTCCTTAATTCCTATCTAATTTAGGATAAATAACAGACAAATTAAAAAAGGCAGATGTTTTGATGAAAGAGCATCAGAAGGGTTGAAACCATGAAATGGGATCCTGAAATCGGGCATCTGTGGAGAACAGGGAACTAGACCATCATCAAATTAATTAATATCTTCTGAGTATTTTGTTGCAGATCTGTGTATTAGATTTATAGAATCACAGAATAAATTGGAAGGGATGTCAAGATGTCATCTAGTCCAAACCCCTACTCAAAGAAGGTATTTCTAGGTCAGGTTGCTCAGGGACTTGTCCAATTGAGTCTTGAAATCAAAGTTGAGTCTGATTCTCAAAGGACAGGGAGTTCCCAGCATCTCTGGACAGCCTGTTCCAGTATGTGACCACTCTTATGGTAAAAATTTATGCTTAATATCTAATTGGAATTTCCCATAGTCCAACTTGTGTCCTGTTGCCACTTGTACTGTAGCTGAGCACCTCCAAGTAGAGTCTGGCTCTGTGTTTTCTGTATTCTCTGATCAGATGGTTGTAGATAGCAGTAAGGTCTCCTTGAGCCTTTTTCCTTACAGTTTGAGCAGGCCCTGCTACCTGAGGCTGTCCTTATATATCCTGACCAGTTTGGGGCCTCTGGACTTCCTTCTTGTCCTGGGAGACCCAAAAAGGAATAAGGGTAACAGGAAGTCTCACATTAGTAGGCCTAGTTTGGACTTTTCTTTAAGTGTGGAGATTATAAAATGGTCAAGCACTTGTGTTTCGCTTTAGTTTTTCATCTGTTAGCAAATGTGTCTTTTGAAGAAATAGAGCTGGACCTGTTTTAGGTATCAGTTGCAGTGTAACTTGAAAGTACAGCAAGACATATGAAAAAGGTAGTCTTATAGTGCAGTATTTGAGAGGAGAGAGCTGAGAGAATTTATCTCAGGAGAACATCATTATGCACATTTTGCAGTCCCATGGGTGCACTTGCACAAGACCACTTGCACGCACATGTTTAAACTTGAAGTCTGAGTGTCTCTTGTTGCTCAGTACACAGTCAAAGCATTTAGCAGGAAAATGAGTCTTGAGAAATAATACTGTGAGTGAGGCCAATTAATTATGAAATATAAATGATTAGCAAATGGAGCTGACATCCACTAAGCAAACCTGCTGAAACAATGGAAGACCCTGGCAGAAGCGGTGGGGGCAAAGGCAGGGGGAAGAAAAATGTTTATATGTGTTCCACATGCTCCGCCATTCTTCTGTGTCAAAAAGATGAGGTTTTGGATTAATCCTGATATCTGTAGAGATGTTTTTTCCACATAGATTCCTGTATTACTAATGTTCAAATTGGTCTGTGTAGTTCAACAGAAGTACAACCTATCTTTTAAGTGATCTGAAGAACAGTGTTATACTATGTGTTATACTAATTGTACTTCATCAATTGAAAGATTTACTCTTCTATAGGGACGCAATACTGGGGTGTGTGCCAGTTAGCTTGAAATCATGCCAGGGTACTTCAAGGTTAAACTAAATAAAGAATTTATGTATGTGGAATAGAGGTATCACAGTTACAAATTTATAATGGTATCTGAGAAGTTTCTTCATGCTGTCTTCTAGTGAAGACACACACTTAACCTGTCCCTAAAGCGTAAGTCCTTGTGCGAAGCTTATGCTGTCAGGTTGGGGAAACAGGTTTGCCTTTATAAGCAGTCTTTTTTAAGGGTTTTATGAGAGTTCAAATCTCTCCCTCTACTAAAACCATTCCCAGTTTTGCATTTCAGACCTCATTCTTGTTTTTAGATGAAGCTAGATCCATGAAAAATGGTCTATTAAGATGTTGTGTTTGTGATTAAGCAGAGCATGTTGCTTAATGTTAAATCACAGTATTGTTGCTTTCTTATCAGTGAACACATTTGTTCACAAGGGGTTAAAATTTTGTGTAGCAAAGAGGAGAAATGTCTTTTTTCTTCCATATTTCTGCCTTCATGAAAACATCTGCTAACTCTGAAACTTCAGTATTTGCTAATATCATTTGAGTTTGTCCAGATTACTCGGGTATTTTGTCCTATTTTAAGGATGTAGTAAGTAATTTATTGTGTATGAGTTGGGCACAATTATTTAGTCTTATCCTCTCCCATCTTTCTTAAGTACAGAAAGCTGAAGAAACACACAAGCTAGTTATATTACAGCATGTCTTCTACTCCTTTAGGAAAGGGTATGTTTCTACATGTTGTTTTCTAATGCCAAATTGAAAAGGCAGATGGTGCCCCATTTTGGTATCAGAAATTTCAGTCTGTACATCTGGGGACTGAAATTCAGTATTATAACTGACACAATAACCTGCATTTAAGCCCAGACTCTTACGCTGCCCCAGAAGAGTAATGAAAGGGGAAAACTTGCTGTATCTATACTAGTTTGGACCGTAGTATGTCATTCACTCTTTTGGGAAGCTTTGTGCCCAGTCTAGTCAGGACTAGGATCTGAGAGAGATGAAGCAGGCTCAGTCAGGAGAGAGCTTTTAGAATTCTTAACTCTTAAAAACTTGCAGTTGTTCAAGGGTTGAAAAATTGGCCAAATGTGGATGGAGTTTCAGAAGAATAGCAAAAGGCAGTTTTGTGACACACAGTTTCAGCTCCCTGCCAGATTCAAAGTTCCTGCTCCAAAACCTTCATTTGCTACAGCAGGAAGGGTTTCTCATTTCGAAAAAGGGTTTCTCGAAATCTTTAAGGAGGGAAAAGCAAAAAATTTCTTTCCAGTTGGCTCATATCCTTCCAAATTATTCTCTCTGAGGTCATCACTGACATGTAAAATTTCCACCTGAATGGCTAAAATCTGATAGTATCATAAATAGCTGTAAACAGTCTTAAAATTTAAAGTATCAGTATACCAAAAAGCTATGCTGACATCCCAGCCTAACTTTTCTCTTGATTACACAAACAATGTCAAAGTATGTAATAGAACTTTTCACATGAAGTATAGGTAAAACTGAAGGTACGTTTAAATGTTGTAAATTAATAAACATATATATGGAATAATTGTATTCCACAGTTCCCTGTTTGGAATAAGAATTATTTTAAGCAAATAATCTCAAATTCTCTACTTATATTTGACGTGTGAAAACAGAAATTCCCCTTTTAACAGTAAAGCTAACCTAAAACATAAATTTAGAATTAAAAATCTTGGGTCCAGCCTTTTGGTGCCATGACTAGTTTTGGTAATTTATTTTTTGGGGTAGGGGGAAAAATGGTATACATCTTCATATCAACTTATAAAACTTTAAATGTTAAAAACTCCCAATAACAGAGTGAAGCACTTATCTCTACTAAAAGCCTAAGGAATTTTTAAGCATACCTCTTGCTTTGCCTAGTGGTATCAAGGGCTTTAATTCCTCCCCCCCCGAGAAGATTTATAAAGCATTGGGGTAGATGGTGCTGTTCTCCAGCTGTCTATCTTGAGGAGTTTCCTCACTGGAATAAACACAACATAATTTCTCTGTAATGTTACAGTGGAATCTTGGAAAAACATAATGTTCCTCCTGTTATGTGCAATAGATTCTTCTTTAATTGCAGCAGCTAAAAAAAGCTTCTATCTTTATAGCTGTGGAACCAAAGCGAAGAAGTTTATGGTCTCTCACTGTCAGCAGGTTTATGGAAAATTTATAGTACATGTTCTAAGTTCCGAGTTTACCATTTTTTGTTGGAATACTTACTAAAACTAGTGCTGAAAAAAGCCCATTAGAGGATTAGGAGTTTTGCTATCTTTAAAGATTCCTATAATTTTTGAATAGTCTTTATGTAGTGTTTTTACTTTCATCTCCTTTTCCCTCAAACCGCTATTTTATCTTGTCCAGAATCAAGAATCTGTTCGGGCTGTTTCTTCCTCTTTTTCTTTTCCCTTTTTTTTTTCCTGCCTATAAACTGAACTTATTTTGTTACCATTCCCTGACTGGCTTTCAAGACTTTTAGTTAATAGAAAATTACTGATGGCACTGGAAATCCTCAAACCTCCTTTTGGTTATTCAGAGAAGTTAGAGTAATATTTTCTATAATTTTTGTTATCTATCCTTTTCCTTTTTCTGTTTCTGAGCCCGTTTTGCTGGTGTCACATTATTTGCAATCAGTGGAAGCAAGCTACTTTTTTTTTTTTTTTTTTTTTTTTAATTTTTTTTTAATTTTTTTTTCATTTTTTNTTTTTTTTTAATTTTATTTTAAGCTATGTTCCAGTTCTGAAGTAGAAAATATGTTCATGTTATGGTAGGAATCCTGAATTTGATTCAGTACCCTCTTGTTTGTAGCTGGTAAGGGTGTTGGACTGATGGTCCAGTTGAGCCAAATTGCACTATGCATGAGTCTGCTAGCTTAATCTGATCACTTTTGTCATCGTTTGTCAACAACAACAAAAAAAAATATGTAAAAACTAGAAGCAAACTGTTCATCAATGAATTGAAATGAGCAGAATTTGCCTTTAGAAACATATGTAAATATTCTTCAGCTGTAAATGATGCTAATTTAACCACAGAGCCACAGAAATGTGATTTAGTTTTAATGTTACTACATTTGGTATTTTATTAATGTAATTTAGAGTAAATTCTCACTCTTGAAAATCCAAGTTGGGCACTGGAACTCTGGCATATCTAGAAAAGGAAAATAGAAAGGTTGACATATTAAAAAGGGGAACACAAGATTTAATCAGTCACTTCCATTTATTTAATCAATTCATTTCTCATTTCTGTGAGAAGGGTAGTGTTTGAATCCTCACTGTTTCAGAAACTCAGCTCTTGACTCAGTGTCAGTGAAAAATCATTGTGTATGAAGAAGCAATTGCTGCTTTTAACTTCCTTGCCAACATGTCTGTAGTGCTTCTCGGTCACAGTGGACTGTCCCCTCCTGTTTCTTCAGTATTCATCAATTGCTATTCTCTCTTTCCTTCCTGTTTCTTTCCTATTTTAACACATGCACATGTACCGTGTATGCATAAGTCTGGATGGATCAATGCCAAATACAAATCAATTTTATTTGTATATTCCCAAACTTCAGAAATATAGCAAAACACCTATCTATACCTGATACAAATTTAGCAAATCTTCAGATTTTGTAGAACCAGTTTCTCTCTGTTTTTTATGGGCGTCTGACAGAGACCAGGATAGATGACTTTCTTCTGTAGTATGTGCTTGGTAAATCCCAAACAATATTAGGCCTTCATTAAGGTGAGAGAAATACATGCGGGAGCTTAGCTGCAGTTGAATAGATGTTAGTGGAGAAATTACCAAATCTGAAAAGGTAGATTTCTCACTGACTTAGTATTTTTTAAAACTTCTCTCTAGCACTAGAAATAAAGATGCTGCAGCCAGTTAATGTTTTTATTTACTCTCTGTCATTACTACATGTGATTTTAAAAAAAAATACACAGTGAATGAGGCAAGCCCTTCTGCATGAGATCCACATATTTTTAAAGGTATACATGAAGTGGGATATAGCAAAACCAAATTTTTGCATAGACTTTTTGTCCACTGGTAAAAAGTACCAGATATTATTGCTAGATCCTGTACACATTTCCATATTGTGCTCATAACATGCAAAACATGACATCTAATAGATCAGAGTGATTAAACTGAGTGGTGGAGTAAGTCCTCGCCTTTAAGCACAAAGACCAGGTTTTAGAAACTTAGGTCTCATTTTTCTGGGGGGTGAGCCTACAAGCAGATGCATGTGTTAATTTGGAGCAAGCTGGATAGTCATCTCCATGCAGGACAAGAAAAATAACCCCCTCTGATAATCTGTTGCATTTCACAGTTTTTTTTATATCTAAACCGCCCACATATAGTATACAGAATCAAAAATTGATTTTTTGCAGTATACACAAATAAAAAAATCAACTTCTTCATGGGATTTGGCTTGACTAACCCCCTGCCTCACCCTTGCCCTTTCTTGCTCTCTCACTCTTCTTCCACAGAAAAAGTAATCCAAACATATGTAGGATGCTATCGCAGAGATTCCCAGCCAGCCACTAAGATCTTGTTGGTGGCAGTCACATTTTTTTCTTCCGAGATGTGTACCAGGCTGTGTGCTGCAGGGACACCGCAGCTATCTATTGCTGAGCCCTTTTAAGGGGCAGGACTTGAACTTTCCACGCTGGCTTGTGGAAAGCTGCTCATAGGGTCCCTAGTTTAAATGGGAGCAGAAGTGATGGTCCTTTTACTTAACCCTACAGTGTGTTTTAATGCTGTTTGCATATGGTGGAAATTTTAAATATATGTCTCCCTGAAAACACACAAAACCTCCCAAAAGAATTAATGAGGTTTTAAAAAACTGCATGCAAGGAGCACTGAGGTTGCACAGGACGCATTCAGAAGTCAAGTCTCTGTGGCACACGTATATCTCCTGTTTTCTGCATAGCTGTTATGGCGGACCATTTTATTGCATGTCAATATAGTAATTCTAACATGGCATACGTGTTGGACAATGCTTTAAATAAAAGTGTAAAGTCCATTTTGTAGCACACTATAGAAGTGGGTACTTAGGGCAGGCAGATTCACATTCATTCTCAGATTATGCAGTTTAATATGAGATAATGTTTTTTCTATGTGTTACCAAAGCACGAAATGAAATCTATGAGTGACTGACCTTAAACTCGTAACTGCCATTCATTTCAGCCTGTGTAGCCCAGCAGACTGGCTGCTAAGAGCTATGCTTGCTTGCTGTTCTGTGAGTCTCTGCAGATGCACGTTTGCCCACTCTATGCAAACATGCACACACTTTTTTTCCTCTCACACTGTCTGGCATATTTTCAGAATAACTCTTCGAAGACTTTCTGAACTGCTGGGTATGATTGTCTGATTATTATTTTTTTAACTGGGAACATGTTTAGTCCAGTGTTATTTAAACAAGCTTATCTCTTTGATCAAAGTCTACAATCTGAAATTTGAACAGGGTAGGGAGGGTGGTTGGGTGGGTGAGGAAATCTATCAAGTACATATTTATGTGTGTGCTGCTGTCTTAGCTAGTGCCTGCAGAGGTACAAATGTATATTGCTTCAGAATAATGCAAATATAAATAACCTTGGCTATTTTAGAAGTTCCGAAAACATGGTATTATTACTAAAATAAAACCATTTTTAGTAAACTTTTCTTGAAGATATTAGTGACCTGCATATTCAGTTTTTTGGTTTCTTGGGTTTTCTGAAGATTGAGTCGAGTAACTGTGGAGTTGTTTAAGTATAGCATAGACTTTGCTAGTATTCAAAGCATACTAGCTGGAGCCCATATATTAATGTGTTTAGGGTTGGCATTAACCTATTTCACTGACTGAACCACAGACCACAGCAACAAAACTAAAGAGCTTGAAACAGTTTCTGGAGGTTTTCATTTAGCTGGTTCAGGAGAACTGGTTTGTGCAAAGTTAAAATTATATGGAATGAGATTGCAAGATGAAGCATGCACACCACACCTTTTCATTATGTTCTGTCTCTTCCCTTTTTTATTTTTTCCCGAAATATAACTCTGAGAGGCATTTCAGTTTATTTTAAAGCTGGTCCCATTTGATTATTTTAGATTACTTGATTTTCTGGTCTCATTTCAAAATTCAAGTTTGCTGAGCTTTTGTTCACAGGACTAGGACAAAGAATTTCCTGTATTCAATTCTCATGTCATGCAATCAAATAATTTTTTCCTAACTTTTAGGATCTTCCTGTGCAAACTCTGAGTGAGGCTTTGTTTCATCATTTCACAGCCCAAAAAGATGCAGACAGAAATTTCTAGGCTAATATAAAGCTTTTCATCGCTTTTTAATGTTACTATTACATTCCGGTAACTTCAAGTTGCTCTTACTGTTGAAAGTATATTATGAACCTTTTCTTCTACATAGATATCATACACCCTTTAATTTTGTTAGCTAGTTTTATTGACTGAGACTCATTACGCGCGCGCGCACGCACACACGCACAGAGACGCTCGCGCTTGCACACACACATTCTGCTTTGCCCTATCTCAGTTACAGCATAGTCCTACCCAGGGTCATTGCAATGTACACATTACATATTTCTAACAAACATGAAAATGAATCAAACAGAAGAAGAGATAAGCACAGATAGATTGGAGCCTGCTGAGGAAATAAAAGGCAGTAATCTGCCTGACCACTGGACTACTCTTCCTGGTTGGATTTAAGTGTTCTTTCCCGTTAGTTGCTGCGGAGCACTGTCTACCCTGAAGTGAAAAATTAAACGAACGACTAGTAAGAATGAAGTAACATTTAGAGGGCAATAATTTGGTGTAACTCCAAAACCAATTGTTTCTGAAGTGATGTTTAAACCAACATCGGCACAAGGCAAGAGTTCCTGGCTCACAGCCAGCACCTTGTAATGCATATTAGTGTAGATGAGGAGTTCCTAAAAGTTAGAGAGAGGGAGAGGGAGGGAGGGGGAGAGAGAGAGAGAATGTGCTTTTTCAGTGCTCACTCTGCATTCGTTTGTATCCTCCTCCTTGCTGAGATTAGAGGAATACCTGTGTAGTGCTGCTTTATTATGATTTCTGCTGAGCCTCAGAATAGGTTCTGGTATTTTTTTTAGGTGGACTGCCAGCTGCTGATCTCGCTGTTGACAGTAAAAGCAGATATGTTCCTTGCTCACTGCCATTAACACTGACCATGACCCTTCACACCAAAACCTCTGGAGTTACCCTGCTGCACCAGATTCAAGGCACTGAACTGGAGACACTGAGCAGACCTCAGCTGAAGATTCCCCTGGAAAGATCACTCAGCGACATGTACGTGGAGAGCAACAAGACAGGAGTTTTTAACTACCCAGAAGGAGCCACTTACGATTTTGGTACTACGGCTCCAGTGTACAGCTCTACTACTCTCAGTTATGCCCCTACTTCTGAATCTTTTGGGTCCAGCAGTCTGGCAGGATTTCACTCACTGAACAATGTCCCACCAAGCCCAGTGGTGTTCTTGCAAACGGCGCCCCAGCTCTCACCCTTCATCCATCATCACAGCCAACAGGTACCCTATTACCTCGAAAACGAACAGGGCAGCTTTGGGATGAGGGAAGCTGCTCCTCCAGCCTTCTACAGGTAAATGCTACAGATAATTTTTCTTCCTTCTTTAAGCAGATGAACTGAGAAAATTAGAGTGTGGAAATCCCTATGCCCTAATCTTTTCTTTTTGTGTAAAGGACCGTGTGATTTAATTGAATCCTCCACACTATCTAGACCATAAAAAATACCATAGAATAAAACAAAACGAATTCACAGCTCACTGTGACTGTAAGCTGTAAATTTTGAAAACTGTACATAAATGAGAAACAAATTGGATAATGAGTATAAATGTTTCCTGGGAAAACATGAAATCATAATTGATTAAAGAATGGCAAATGACCTCTGTGTTGTAATATATTAGAATTACTGTCTGAAGTATTCTAAAAAGACTTCCACCGCCACACATTTCTGGGTGTGAGTGGTTGTTTGTTCAGCTCCTAGCTTGGTAGCAAGAGCATTTTTTCTCCTCTGGTTTCCTTTACAGTGTGAGAAGTGGCTTATATAGGAAGTAGTTCAGAAGTACAATATCCTTTTTAATCAAACTGTTAAGAGTTGACTCAGTGACAGTATTCCAGTCAGTAACCACCTTCATGAGCTATCCTAAGAGCTGTGTACATATTAACCTGCATTTTTCATTGGAGGATGATATATATTAACCATAAATCTGGCATGCTGCATTTCAAAAGATAAGATTTTGAGGGGGTTTGTGTTTTTGTCCCTCAATAGGAGGTATTTTTTTTGTCTGGAAAAGAAAGATAAAAGTATCTTTAAAGGGGGGGGAAATAATTTTCCTTGGTTTAAATATTTATTGTCAGTTGTGAAAACATTTATGTAATTTTTGAAGTAAGTGGTAGAAATTGATAGACCTGTAGCTTCCAAGAAAATATAGTCATACACACCAGTACACACTCTGTTAATGTTTGTGCAGCATTAATAGCATAGTTTCACACCAGCTTATTATACTGGTCTTCAGTGAATCAAAGTGAAGAGTTAGATGCATTTTTTTCCCTAAACTCTGTCTGTATCTGTTTATTTGGGAGGTACAGGTGTGTTTGCTAGAAATGGAATGATTCTGAAAAAATAAAAGCAAATTATTTTTTCCCTGGTGAGGGCCAGACTCTGCCAGACTTATCTGCACAATATAACATGTTACTGTGAAAAGCAACGTGTGTTCTTAAAGACAGTCTAACTCAGCCCGACTAAGAATCTGGTAGCAGAATCTGGTCCAAAAAACTAGATGATGATTGCACTTTTTGCAAATGCTTATCAGTTTTGGGGAGCAGATGGAATAAAGACTGGTGAAATGATAGGTAACGGTTATGTCAGACTGTCCAATACAGTGATCAGTTAACTGAACTGGTTCTAACAAAAGCGTTTTAGTGCAACCAAATACAATACCTCTAGGAAGAGTGAATACATGTCAGAGCATAAAGATTTTGAATGATTACCAGTGACTTGAGAGTGAAAGTGCACTTTGTGCTAGATTAAAGAGGGTTTTTTGCATGAATGTCCAGTGCAAACCTATGGTGTAAAGTGTGTAAGTGACCTTGGATATGTAAACAGTGGAGTAGTGAGTTTGTGAAGTTGAAATACACAGGCAGAAAATGTACTATAGTTGGGGTATTTCACTTCAGGAAGAATCAAAACCAAGAATCACCTGGAAACAGAAGTTGAACTATGGAAATAGTGTCCTTTTATTTTTAAACAGTGCACCAAGGTGAGATACTTCAAGATACAATTAACATACTTTTTTTAGTTTAACTACTGGAGCAAACATGTTAAGGCCAGTGCTGGATTCCCCATTTCTTGACATTTTGGAACAAGGATGGATGTCTCCCTTGAAGATGTGTTTTAGCCACATGCAATTGATGAGGCTTAATGCAGCAGTAATTAGGTGAATTTATGATCTTGGATATGTAGGTGGTTTATCTGCATACAGTGTTACACAAATGATTTAGTGGTCCCTTACAGCTATATTCTGTAAAGTGCATCTTATCTGGTAAAAAGAAATGTGCACCAAAGTGCTTGCTATGAGTACCTTTCGTTAACAGGCATAGCCCTGTCGGAATGAAATTGATAAAAACTTTGGTTTTGTCTTTTTTTTTCTTTTCATTTTGCAACATTGTATATACAAAGTTATCACCCTCACAATATTAAATATTAGGTCTTTACTCTTGTGTTTTGGCAGAAATCCAATCACCAATAGTCTGTTGCAAATAATTTGAATGAAATGTTCAGTGTCTGAGAAATATTTAAATATCTGATCATAAAGCTTAAGAACAAGTTCTTTAAAAAATACTGAAATGCATGAATTTCCAATTTACTTTATTCATTTGGCTAATCTTTCAGTTGGATTACGGGAGAAAAGAAAGCACGGGGCAGTGTCTTCTGGCATGAATAAATTGATGCTAGAGATTAGAAGGTGTCTAACTACCAAAATGGTGGGTTTCTGGAACAACCTAACAGGAAGAATGGTAAAGGCAAAAATTCTCAAATGAAAAGCCCTAACAAAATTTAACAAGGATCGTGATCATTTTATGATATGGCTGCTTGCTTCTAAAATAAGTAGTGTAACCTAAGACCCAGAAAGACTCCTCTGCTATTCTCATTTACCTTTCTGTGTAACAGAATTGTGCTGTTTGGCTTATGAGAGAGAAATA
Source organism: Scopus umbretta (assembly GCA_013400535.1). Taxonomy (NCBI): domain Eukaryota; kingdom Metazoa; phylum Chordata; class Aves; order Pelecaniformes; family Scopidae; genus Scopus; species Scopus umbretta. The sequence goes on along the minus strand of VZTL01074222.1, from coordinate 29,957 downwards.
TTTGCATTGCATCATCCTGTTATACCCTGTATTTGAGATGCAAATTCTATATTCAGTGATACAAGTATCTAGAAGAATAAATAATCATTGTAGTTTGGAGCTGAAATTATATTCTGTTAATACTTGGATAAAATGTTAAAAATATTCAGTCACAAAACTCAAAACTTACTGTATGTGATAAGGAAAGCTTTTAATGTAATTTGATTTTGTTAGTAAGTACTGAAAATTTTGCTGACTATAGACACATGTGTAGTTACATGTGTATTAATTCTGAAGTTGTATTTTATTTCTTTCAAATAGTGTTTCCTTTTCCAAAAGGCTTTGTCTCTTATTGCAAGATAATGTCAGGCTTTTATATCGAGCTGAGGAACATAATGATACATAAAGAAAAGAAAGATTTTGTAAAGAATACAAAAAATATACCAGTCTCCTCCTTTCTGGAATCTCTAAATCATGGGACGTTAGAATTTGAGAAAAAAGAAGGGGCTTAATTAATTCAAATTGTGCTGTCTTTAACTTGACCCCTTTTATGTCTGACCTTGTAGCTGTTTTTATAGGGAGCCAAGCTAAAATACTTTTCCCTTATCTTACAACGTCTGTATCTTCCAGTAAAAGGGAGAAGACATAGCGCTAGTTATGTTTTTATTTCTCTTTAAATCTCACTTATATTTTATTTTCTTGATAATTTTTTTAGTAGCTTTTTTTTTTTTTAATTAAATGCTGACTAGTAGTTGATTACTATCACAGGAAATCTTGTACTCATGATATTACAGTTGAAAGATTTCTTTTGTTCTTAACTATTAAATTTGAGTTCTGGTAATTTCTGGTTATTTCCTTGTGCTTTTTGGCATGTTTTTGTTAATTCAGGGAAAAACCAAGAAGCCTTTCAGTAGCTGATTTACCTCAGTAAATTCCCACAAGCAACAACAAAGATGAATCCTTTTTGTTCTGTCAGTGTTTGATGTTCTTGTGCCATCCCAATGAGTTTGCACTTCTCGGATACGAAGTAAAATCACGCCTGTATTTCAGGCTTTCTGTAGTCTGTGTTTGGTGCTGCTTCCAAATTTGGCCAAAACACATGTAAAAATGGACTGCACCTACCAGCTACCTGACAAGGGAGTTGTCTGTCAGTCTGTAGTGAGTGACAGAGGCAGGGCAAATCAGTATACAAACAGAAATACCAGACAAAAATCATTCATTGCTCCCTCACTTATAGTGGCTAGTTTGTGAGTATCTTCTACTACTTCAAGATCCACGTTTAGATTAATATAATAAAGTATTTATTTAGCTTTAGTCCCAGTTATCATACTGAAATTGTCTCTGAATCCTTTAAACCTGTTGTTCCAACCAATATGATCACAGCTTTAATTTTTAATGCTTGCTAAATTTGAGAATGATTACAAATGTAGATTGATCCCTCTTCTGCTGTAATTCATAAATCCATCAGTCCAAAAATGCTTACTTAAGCTAATATGTATTTTCTTACCTTGTCCAATTCATTATGAATCTTTCTAGCTCTTCATGCTGAGTTCTAAGCAAAGTGGATTTTTCCAAATTTTAAAATTAAAAGAATGTTTCAATTAAAGCAAAATTCAAAATTTTTTTTTCTTTTTTTTCATGCAGTATGAGGTAACGTGAAGGAGTACTATGTAATGCAGTGTTTTGGTTTGGTTTCTTTTGTTGTTGTTTATTTTTCTCTAAAGCATCAATCTGTTCTAAGGTCCCCTCTTGAACACAGTTTGAGTGTTCAGGCAGTTTCTTGAACACTCGGAGTGTTCCTGTTTTCAGAGCTTGTACTGATATCCCTGACAATTTTACAGCAATAGATGACTGTAATGAAAGAGGCAGGAAAACATGGAGTTATCCTATCTCATGGAAGTGTTGTAAAGATAAACCTGTTAAGTGTCCTGACATATTACACATTACAATTAGAAGGGACTCGTACATACCAGCTTTGCTGTTTCTGCAGCTGCTCTTGGGAATGTGCTGATGTGGATCCTGCTGTGCAAGTGTGCTTGCACTGTAAAGTCACCAACCCGTAATTTTGAGGAGCATATGTGTTCTGTGCCTCCTTGTGTCCCTCAATAAGGCCAGGCAGCAGTGGAAAGGGGTAAAGGAGCTGTGATGTTTCCTGATTATCCTCCTTTCTGCCAAGGTAGGGATATGAATCTCATCTGGTCTCTCTGAGCTTCCTTCCCAAAGCATTCTTACTGAAGAAAACTTTCTTCACTTCTTTAACAGATATTTTTTTTGTGTAAACCACAGACACAGGAAGTGCTCCATATACTAAGTACTTTCCACGTGGATTTAAAACTTGTGGTTAAAAACATGTTTGTTCAGGCAGCCCATGTGGATGGGGTTCATCTGATTAAATAGAGATGCCTAGGGCTTGATTTAATTTTCCACTCCTTAGGGATCTGGTGCTATTTGAGAGGCCAAAAGGTCAGATGGCTCTAGCAGATAAGACACAGGACCTACTGTGCGGTTATACCTTTCTGGAGTAGGAGGTGGGTGTCGGCAAGGGTTGTCATCTAGGATGCCTCAAATGGCATGCAACATGGATATCAAACCTTCATGTGGACCCCCTTCTTAGTCTATAGAGACACGAGAGAAAGAGGCACTGTGAATGCACACATTGTCCCTTTCTAAGGTACCTGATTAAAATTGACCAGATGCATTAGGCTCTAAAAGTGTGAGTTTCTCTTTCTAGACTATAAAAGATGGCTGAAGTGACTCATTCTGGTACAGGTGTGTACTGAATGGAGATGAAAGCCCAGTGATGTTGAAAGTTATGTGAAATGAATCCCACCCATATATCTCCTGTTTCTAAAGAGTCAAAGCGGTCAGCATCTGTAATCTCCCTTCAGATAGACACTGCACTATGTCCCTTGAGAGGAAGGCAGGGAATTGACTCTGTGTCATTGGCCTTGATCACTGTTGCTCTGAGGTTATTGAAACAACAAACACGGCTGGCCATATCTGCTCTGATAGGAAAAGCATTAGTCGCTGGCACCAGTTCCTTCAGCAATTGCAAAGTGAACGTCTAATGCCAGCATTTTTTTATTAAACCAGCAAGAAAGGCTGATCAGAGCTAAGGCATAGCTCCAAAGAAACACAGCGAAGAGGCCTGCAAGTGGAATGTATCCACTTCTCCTGAAAAACTGAGATTTTGATAATATGATATTGTTGACAATGAAACACTGAAACTAATCATGGACTCCCTGGACTGTCTGCAGGGAGTTTTCTGTTATCTATTCAGGCATCAGAACTGAGATTAGAGTGGAGATGTTGTCCTTCAACACTCTCATTGAAAGTGTTGCTTTCATTGCATTCATTAAGGGAGCTGTTTGGAAAACTTGCTGTAGAGAGAGAAGTCACATCTGAGGTTGTACACTATCCCTATGTATTTGGGTGGCCTTTCCAGTGAACTGCAAAAAGTCATCATTTACCACAGTTCATTAGGAACCCTGATCAATGTGACACTGGCAAGGTAAGGCATTTCTGCTTCTCTGCCAAGCTCAGATTCCAGTTGCTGGGAGGGTTCTTACATCATCTGACTCAAGATATTTCTTCTTCTGGTGCAAGACTATGAACGTGCTTGCCAGATTTAACCTACCACATACTTACAGTGATAGCTGCTAGAGACAAGAAGATCATAAATCTGCAGGATAACCTTTTTCCTTGACAAGATATTGATAACAATATTGGATTCAGGAGTGATCTGGGCATTTTATTTTAACCTTTTATTAGAAAGAGGAAATATGGTCCTCAAAAAACATGGAGCTTGAATATGACTGTCCTAAATATAAATCCTATTTGATAGATGTACATAACAATTTCAGTGGTTTTACAACCATTTCAGTGACAGTCTTAACTAATGACACAACAGGCAGGAGCTGTATTAATAAGAAAAGTTGCTTCCCTTTTCTTCACTGCATGGAAGCCATTAGTAAAAGTAAAAAATAACAGTAAAGGTTGAAAGTCAGAAGTAACTAAGACTTCTTAAACAAGCAGTTGGTGACAAACTGTGAACAGCCATGCATGTAAACACTTCACATCCAGCAGGTGGAATTTCAGTTTACAATGACTGTTCAAGAGTGCAGTCCATCTCAAACTAGACAACATGGGTGGAATATGTCACATTCTGTTTCCACGTGCTGCTGTCTCCCAACACTGCCAACTGTCAAAATTTACCTCCCCAGGACCCAGGCAGCAGCATCTGTGTAGAGTAACTGTTGAATGCCACAGGGGAGAGCCTTCCTCCCAATTCGGGGATGACACACCAGTGAACATCTAGGCGGCACTGGGCTGCATTTAATGCCCATGCATTTCACTTCCCATTTATAAGCTATGTAAGGAATGTATTTTTCTGTCTTGATCATCATATCCAAATACTGAAACTGCTTTTAACCGGTTTCCTAGGGAAAACCTGTATGTCTCCTTTGAAGATTTTTTTCAGTGTTTCATCAATCTGTGATGCAAATGTCCAATTCAATTACTATGTCCAGTCTTCCCTCCCTCTTATTTTAGTACTTGCTGTCATGCAGAAACAGTGCTTTGATCACCATAGCCTACTTTAGTACTGATTTGTGCTGCTAAGACATGACTATGAAAAACTTTCTAGGATGCTACAAAGGGAGCGTCAAAGCTAGCAAGAAAGGGGAGGGGGAATTTACAACAACAATTTGCAACACAGGAAAACTCAGCTCATGCTAAATAAAAATAATTAGGATGATGCTGTGCAAAAAGCAGCAGCTGCAGAAGAAGATGCAGCATAAAACTTAGGCCCCAAATATTACATCACAAGTCTGGGAAACTCATCATATGCTTTCCAGATAGCCTCCACTGTGGTTTTTACATATAGCCCTGTTAAAACTGGAATATATAATACCTACTGCTCCCTTTCTATTTCCTTTTATCTTTTAATTTTTTTCACTTGAAATGTAATTCAAGTTTGTGAGACAAGTTCTATTCATTCACAAATCTATGAAAAGTATTCCAGTTTTTAGAAACTCACTTTTTTCCCTCTTCAAGTTGATCTGTAAACAGGTAGAGGCTTAGAAGGTGCTAACTCTAAAAATCGTTGTTTAGTTTTACTATTGAAGACAAGTACTATAAAATCTGATCTTCTGCAAAAATAAAATGTCACATAATACCTTGTCATCTGTGTTTTCAGTTTATAAAGCTAGTAAACATTCTTAAAACATTGATTTTGCTGAACTATCTTGATGAAGTGGTGTCTAGTTATTATTCAGTAACTTGTATCAGCTGGTGTCTAAAGAAAATTAATTCAAATAAGTGTTCTCTGCTTTGGTTATTAGTTACAACTTTAACTTGACAGTAAGATCCCTGTTTCAAATTACATATCACAGAATCCTTGTATCCAGGAAACTGTAGTCGTGGCAAAGAATACTATGGCTGAGAGTGTGCACCAAATCTAGATATCTTTGGGGAGCTACTATGTCAAAGAACAATTTTGTCTGTTTGCTTCCGTTCACAGTAAAATGATACTCCTTCTTCAGCCAAATTGATAAACACAAGCAAGAAAAAAATGTGTATGTTGCCAACATATGAGCCACTGCAATACATTTATTACCTTGCAATAGTTTTGTATGGTTTGGATTATTTAGAACATATGGGTTGAAAAGTATTTCTAGCTTTGTCTTGCCATGCTATGAGAACTATAATCCTAATTTTCATCTACAAGGGTATCAATAAGAGATAAAGCATGCAAATCCTGGAAACAGTGGTTCAGCAGAATATTAAAAATCTGAGAGCATTCTAATTAGGAGAAAGGTGGTGAGATAGAAACCCATATAAAATAACATAGCTGAAAGTTTTAATGGCAACAATATCAGTGCAATTGTTGAGGCATGTCTTAAGAGTATCTGCCAGGCATATTGCAGCTTAAGAAGTCAGATGTTGCTAAAGCAGGTTGCACATGGATAAGTTGTTACTATTACTATTTCTTCTTGATCCAAGCTATAAAAAAACCAAAGTGGAAATAAATCTGGTTCTACAGAGAAATTTTAAACACCCTGGAGCAAAACTCTGCTTTATTTATAGACAGTTCCAGAACACTGCTTATCATTAAGTCTGCCTAGGTTCCTCTGTTTTTTGGTTACTTATATTGTCCAGCTTTGGCTCTTGTTTTCAGTGTTAGATGATTGTTTCAGGTATTTTTTTTTAACATTTTGACAAAAAATGGCTCAACTTTCTAAGTATCATGAAAGGAAAAGAAAATTTTGCTATACTGATGCAAAAAAACACCAAACCTTTTTTCACAGGACAGCCTAGACATCTTTGTATTACAGATATAGCTCTGATATTTGGTAGTGGGGGGATGCTGTCAAATAAGGGTTATTTTTGTTTGATTTTCCCCAGAAAACCTATTCAAATGCAAGGTACAAACTCTTGAAGCATTTCACTATTCACAGTGGGAATTTGTTCGCATTTGATAGATAATTATATGAAATTTCATGTCATGCATGTTCCATCCTCTCTCAGTGATTATATACTGACTTGATTGCAAAAGCATCCTCCTCTGACAAAATGTGTGAAGCTGCTTCATCACACAGATGTATGGCTTTTGAACAGGACTTCCTCTGCAATTATTACTGTGAGCTGAGGCAAGTTACTGAGAGATGAGAATCACAGAGTAATAAAACTTTGAAGGGGCCACTGGAGATTATCTGGTCAACATCCTGCTCAAAGCAGGGCTAACTTCAAAGTTAGATCAGGTTGCTCAGGCCCTTATCCAGTTGAGTTTTGTAGATATCCAGGAATGAAGATGCCACATCCACACAGGACAATCTGTTACAGTCCTGAACCACTCTCACTATGAAAAACTTTTCCTAATACATAATCACAATATTCTTTGCCCAAAGTTGTGTCAGATGCCTCTCGTCCTTTCACTGTGTGCCTCCAAGAAGTCTGGTTCTGTCTCCTTTAAAGTATCCCATTATATAGTTGAAGACAGCAATAAAATCCTGCCTTACCTTTCTCTTCTGAAGACTGAACAAATTCAGTTCTCTCAGCATCTCCTTGTATGTCATTTGTTCCAGACCCCTCCTCGTCTTGGTGGCTGTTCACTGGACTTGTTCCACTTTGTCAAAGACTGTCTTCAGCTTGGAAGCCTCAAACTGGAAGCAGTCTTGCAAGTGCCAAAGAGAGGGGAACAAGCTCTGCTCTCAGTCTCCCATCTGTTTAAATTAGTACAGCCCAGGATGTGTTTGGCTTTCCTTGCTGCCAGGGCACACTTCTGACTCCTTCAACTTGTCCACCAGCACCTGCAAATCATTCTCTGCAAAGCTGCTTTCCAGCCCCTTCTGTATTTCTGCAGGGGGTTATTCCATCTCAGGTGCATGGTTCTACGTTGAACTTAATGAGATTCCGGCTGGGCCATTTCTCCAGCCTGTTGAGGTTCCTCTTTGCAGCATATCCACTGGTCTGTGTGCCCCCTTGCCCCTAATTTGGTATCAGTCATTAACTTCCTAGAGGTGTAATTTCTCCTTTCATCCCTGTTAATGAAATATTCACCTTGGTATTGATCACACAGGAATTCTACTAGTACCTGGCCAAATTTGATAAAAACCTGTTGAGACTAGCAGTCCGGTCATTTTCCACCCACCTTATAGCTCACCTGCGCAGCCCGTATCTCACTACACTGGGAATGAGAAAAATTATCTCTCTTCTGCTTTTAATGCCCTTCTGCTTCATATGTATTAGTTCAAAAGAGTTTGGCAAAAGTCAGACCAGCAAAATGCAGAAAAAAATGAAGCTTGCAAATCGGAAGATGGGATGAGGAGTAAATAAAGGTGGTCTCACTGAAGACCAGAATGGGGCCAGTGAAGAAATCGTGTGAGTCTGGTAAGGTAGAAACTTTGAATCTCTGGTGAGGTGCTGTAACAGGCTGTTGTGAACTGACGGACAGAACATGAATGAAGAAAAGAGCGAGTGCTCTAGTAGGAGAAAGTAGATATTGTATAAGGACCTGGAAGAGTTTGGGGTGCACCAAAAAAGTAAAGTGGAAGGACAAGCTCCAGAAGACGACTGAGCTGGAGATTTAAATGTACTCTGGGACTGAGACTTGGACGGGAGACAAGGGCTATAAACAGGACTGAAACAGAGCAAGAGAATGTTGCAGAGCATGGGGAAATAAAAAGGCTGACAGGGAGAAAGAGGAACTATGGAGTTGGCCTATGTAGGACAATCTTTTTCCCAACAGATATGTGCAAGTCTTGCATTTTATTCCTGTCTATTACAGATTTACCCAGAAGGTAATGGATTAGCGCGCTGTTGGTTCGTTCAACAGCCCAAGTGGCAGAGGTCAGTGCTGTAGATATGAGCTTCCATCACTCCTGAAACACCAACAGCCGCTCAGAAGGACTCAATGAGATCCTGTTTTGGATGCTGATTGTTCAATTTCTTTAAAGCCTTGGTATTTCTCATGCACATAGAGAAAATACAATGAAGTTACATCAGTAAGATTGTAACGTCAGCATTCCCAAAGCTGAAACATGCTAGAACTAAATTTGTGTGCATATATCTTTCTCTCTCTCTGCCTAATGTCCTAACATGTGAAATGAAGATAGTACTGCTTTACCACACAGGACCCTTATGAATTCATTGGTGTCCATAAGGTGCCCAACTGTTACAATAAAGAGTGCTATTGAAATTCTCATGTGGAAAATTGACAAGACTGTTTTCAGAGCAGGCTTGAATAAGGAACAAGACATGAGGCTACATATGAGCAAGGGTGAAAACATCCCAAATATTGAGTAGATGCTCAGTCAGTGAGTATGATTTTGGAAACAATGGTATTACTAAACACAGTATCTGAAATGGAACAGAAATGGTTTACAGACTTGTTAAACACACATATCCATCATTTTTCTCAGAAAAAATAGAGCATAAATATATTTCCACTTCAGTCCTTATATGGATTGTATGTTCAGGTACCTTGCATTTATTTATTTCATAGGTAAATAAGGGATGACTGCACAGAAGCAAGGTGTTAATGCACCAGTTTTTCATATTCATATTTGCTTCTGACATGAACTCCGAGATATGAACCTCAGTTCATTGTATTCGTTACTTAAGATGAAGGATTTTGCTGTTTTCATTTTAGCAAAGCACTGAAGATCTTACTCTTCAGAGGGAGAGATGCATTTCAGTACAAAAATCAGTACATAAGCAAATATTAAATGCTGTTTGTACCCCTTTTTTTTCCAAAGCATTTAAGAATATTACCTAGGCCAAGATTGCCTTTTCAAGATCTAAAATGTCACTGTATGGCTAGCATTGGCTTCTTTATTATTTATTAAATGGCAGCATTAGGTATTAATAGCTTCAAGCTGTTTTAATGTATGACCCATTTTCTGACTCATGCATGCCTTGTTTCCTCTCTCTCTAATTCACTTTATTGTCAACAAATGTGGATCTGTCTGGAAATGGCAAGCAACCTGAAAGCTGCATTGACTAAGAGACTGGCCTTGCTTCTGTGCTGTCCTTCCAGGTTGTTCCAGAACTAAAACCTAGGAAAGCAGAGCAAAATGAGTTGTCTCGTTTATTACAGGGAGATACGGTAAGAAATAAGTGAGAACAGGTCTCCAACAGCTCCACTTCATGACTTCTGACAAGAACCTTGTTTAAGTCATGTAGTGGCATAAAATATAAGGAGTCTGGAGGTGGTCTTTGTAGGGTAGACTTGATACCAGATTACTTGGGGAAAGTCTTCTTCTCCCAGAGAAATTCCTCAAGTCTGTGTCTGCCGAATTCTTGGTCCTTTTCCAATGACATAAAGGGGCAAATTTAAAAAAATAAGGACAAGGTCTGTGTCCTAAAGCCAATTCTGAATCCCAGATTCAAATCAGACTTTTCATTGCAGCTTTATCTCTGAGTGTGAGAGATATTCAAGACTGTTTTTGTGAGAACTGAGACTTTTTAAAAAGGGAAATGTTAGACATAAGTTAGTCCAACTAAAATATGCCAAGTAGAAATAAAAAAAGAAATATGGATCTAATGGAAAGGAAGTAAAGTATTTCAGTCCTTAATAAATCTGAAATCACTAGCTTTACTGTACACCCCAGTCATCTCAGCATAGTCAAGGAATAGAGATTTTATTTACTGGATACTGTGAATCATTAAATGGGAATCACTACAGAAATGTTTACAACAGGTATTTCTGCAACTGGGAAATTAATGGAGTGTGCTGTCCAGGATTTTTGTCTGTGGTAGGTTCTACACTAAAATTGTCATGGGGAATTGAAGAGCTACTTTTATTCCTTAGATTCCCATTTTGGTACTATCAGCACTCTCAAGCTATTATCTTTGCCTGTTTAATCCTTGGATGTTCTGAGGACATGAGGTGCTATGTTTCTACCATTAGACACGTGCACAGCTGCTGTATAGAAGGAACAAGTCTTGTACAAGATGATGCACTAAAAAATTTAATTATACTTGCAATCAGAGGTTCTGAGATAAGTTTGAAGTTCAGTACAGATTCAGATACACAGAAGATCAGGTATTAATCCTTATATTGTTAGCTGAAGTCTAATATGGAACTGAATTAGCACCCCACTAGAGAAAAGCAATTCCTATTGAATATGACTTTGCATAGGTCTAATCTATAAACTCATTTCAACTGTATTTTCTGACCAAATGAATTTGTGATGATGAGAGCATACTGTATCCATAACAAAAGATTAAACTATTGTGATTCATTCATTTAGCAAGGCTACCTTATTACATCCTTGTAGTTACTAGAGAGTTTTTCTGAGGGGAATTGGTGGATTTTAAAGGAGAAATAAAATGTTGCATTAGGAATCTTGCTGCTAAACTTGAAATTACCATTTTTTTAATTTTTATTTTTTTCCAAATACTAGTAACTGTTGCTTAAGCTCTTAGGACAAAACTTGAGTGAATTCAACTTCTTGTCTGAGAATATACCCCTTTGCTTTTTGCGTCTGCACATATATATCAATGGGTTTAGCTGAATTCCATCTGACAAGTTCAGAAAAATATCTCCTGTCTCCCTAAACAAAACAAAACCAAACCTTTTGTTAGAAGGTGCTTTGAATATGAACGAAATCTAAACCAAAACCTACTTGCAGGTGCCTATTCATACATTATAATTTCAGCTAAGAGTTGATGCCTGTTGTGTTTGTTGGATTTTTGTGGGTTTGCAGAGCTGTATCATATCAAGGAGTGGGATGCTCTTTGCCTCTTTTTTCTTACCTCCTGACTCACTAGCATGTGAAGCAAGTAGCAAACCTTCTCTTATGCNTGGACCGTGGTGGGTTAGGAGGTTTGCCGTGACAAGCTTAGTGCAACATCCACTTTCAACATTCAACTGCATGCAGCAGAGAATATTTTGGCCAGAAATGAGTAGATGGTTTTTCTGCCATAGGTAGCCATTAGGGAATATTATGCAACAAACAGAAGTTGAAACCTGGCTGTTTTTTCTTTTTTCCTTTCATCTATAAGAAGCGTGCATATCTAGAAAAGAAAAAACAAAGTAAGATTCAGCATGGGTTCCTTGTGTCTTGTACACTGGTATTATGTGTGTCCCATGTGAACAGGTAATAATATGTTTTTAAATGTGACAGAAGTGTGGCTGCTATGTCCATAATACTGTACATTTAATTCTGCATGAATTTGTCTGTCTAATAGACTTTTTCCTTTCTTTGTAATTGATAGGGCAGGGAGCAATTACTGCTTACCAACACTAAAAAGTGAGAAGATTAATGAGGTGCTATATTGAGGCACCTCTGAAGCATTTGAGCTAATTGTCTGTTGCTCTGAAGAATAAGAAATGACACAAACAGATCACATGTATTTGCCAAAACAAAATACAACTTAATGCAACATTAAGATGTCTTGAAACAAAATTACCACCAACACAAGAGGCAAGTGTATGGATTTCTCACAGACCTAATTTCCCACACATTGCTGTATATGTTACCCCAAAAATATGTCAACAGTTTTGCAAACACATATCATTTGCAGTTGGCTGCATGAATGTGTTTCCTACCTTTCATGAGCCATGTTCTCTTTGTTTACTATTGATTGCGTAGTCAGCATATGCAAATTTATCTGTGAACATTTTCTGAATGAATACTTTAACTACTTTGGGATAATTTAGATAAAGTAGATATGTAAAACTTACTATTTGCTTAGTACTGATGATTGAGACACCTGCACATGAAGAAAGACAGAAAGATCTACAGTCTACAAGCAGGAAAGAGAAGATACAGAGGAATGAGGACAAGAATACAGTCCAGTTTTTCAATCTTGCTATTTTAATACTTTATACCATTGTAATGTAACCGTTAGGCTGATCAACTGAAAGCTGCTACTGAAAGAGTTTTTCCCCCATCACATTTCTGGTCATGANCTTACTATTTGCTTAGTACTGATGATTGAGACACCTGCACATGAAGAAAGACAGAAAGATCTACAGTCTACAAGCAGGAAAGAGAAGATACAGAGGAATGAGGACAAGAATACAGTCCAGTTTTTCAATCTTGCTATTTTAATACTTTATACCATTGTAATGTAACCGTTAGGCTGATCAACTGAAAGCTGCTACTGAAAGAGTTTTTCCCCCATCACATTTCTGGTCATGATTCCTGTGCCTGCGTTAGTAAGCCAATGTGACCACACAGTAGGTGTCCTTTGTTCTTCACCCTGAAATTTCTGGCCTCCTCCCTTGCCTCAAGTCTTGTGCCTATGTGTTGAACAGCATTAATTTGCCACTCTGGGCCTAAGTGTCTATGGCCAGAAATGAAGGGAGAGCAAGACTGCCTGGTCTGGCAGCAGTTTGCAGTTACTGCTTCCTGGACCTAAAGAAAAATGACAGCCTTTGTAGCCTTTAACACTAAATTTTCAGAAGTGATATCTAGGGGTTACTTAGAGAGGTGCTGAACACTTATACGGCTCTCCTTGAAGGGAAGGAGAGCTATAGGATCTAAGAAATTTAAAATCAGTTTGAAAATCAGTTTGTCGGGCTGTCTCAAATTGTATCCTTTGTATAACAAACTGTTCAGGTTCTATTTCTCATTAATTTTATTTTTCTATTTCTTACACTTTCAACTATATTTTTAGCATACATAATTTTCTGTTTCTAGAGATCCTCTATGACAAATGTAATAGATAATTTATATTTTATTTCACTGTGTGTCAACAGCCTTATAAAGCTAGCACACACCTAAGAACTAGGCTATATGGCATTGCCAGTCTTCACTGCCCTGTTTCAAACTCTAACATGTTTATCACATGGTTTACTGTTCATTAATATTTAAAGAATGAATTGGCATGGAAAGTTGAATCCAGCACTTTCCAGAGGACAAGTATGAGTCAAGCATCTCAGCTGGAGCAATGTTTCTTCACAAACTACCCAGATTTTGTGAGGCATCATATTTCTGTGCATCCCTCTTGCCTCTGTTTTGACTGAAAGGATAAACTAAAGCATGCTACTTTGAGGTCTGTGTCTTCCCTACCAGCGTACAGGCCTCTCAAAACTGAAACTTGTCATCATTTGTTATTAATTTTTCTTAACAGAGGAAGAAGAGTATCTAACAGGCTACAAAGCACAGGTATTTTGTTGACCTGGCAGCACTAGAATGCTGTGAACACTTTTATCAGCTGAACTCTGCAGGTGAAATGCAGCCCTTGTTGTATGCAATGACTGGTCAGTATGACGTGTTTTCAGACTGGCTATTTGTTTGCCTTCTGTCATGCTTTTGTCACCTGTCCCTTGATTGGTAACACTCAGCCATGTGCTTTGGTCCCATCTGTTACACTCGTTATGCTTTCAAGTGTATGACTTTCAAGTCATATATGAATTGCTGCATCGCATATTCCTTGTACATGGACATCATCTAGGACTGGTGCCTCTGTCTTTTCAGCTATCAATCAAGAGTCGCATCACAACATACAGTGCACCAGTCTTGGACTGGCTTTTGTCTGCTGCTGATACTGCACGCTAGCTGTGGCCTGCAAGGAAGTTAATCTGCTCGTATTACCAGAATTGTGTGGGTCCCATGTACTAGTAGTTTGGTTTGATGAAAGTGGCTTAAGCACAAATGGGTCTGTATGTTTAGGAACTCTTTTCTTCTTTCACTGAGCCCTAGACCGTGCACTGTTAGTCCAAGGACTACAGAGGCTCTGTTACTAGGTTTACTGTTTTGTGGCAAGACCAAGGAGCTGTGGATAAACCACATCTTCTGGGGCAAGTACACAAGCATTTTTACAGGCAGGTGTCAGATTTTCCCAAGTGCCTAGTTCCTTCCGTGCTGCCCATATCATGTCTTTGGGCTTGGCACTTCTGCCTAGTCTTTTTCTTGTATTCTTGCTAGCAGCTGGCATAGAGGGCCTTGTAGATGGCCTTGGTGGTAAACTCTTCGGGAAAAGATATTTGTCACTTCTTTGTGCTTTGTATCAGTTGTTTCAAGAGGTTGCATGCACTTTGATGAACTCAAAAGCACTACTTTAAGGAGTCTTCTATTTCACCAAGGTTTATTTTCCTGTGGCCTAGAGCCCTTATTTCTTTGTCGGGACCATGTGTGGCTGTACTAGTGTTTTATTTCAAAAGTTTATTTTCAAAAGCAGTGTACCCCTTAAAGTTACTTTTTCAGTTTAAAATGTCATTTTAAAGAAAAATAGCCATTTGAAATGATAGATTGGCTTTCACTGGAATTTGAAACAATGTTATCTAGATTGTAGTATTGTGTTATACAATCTGCATTCCTATTTAACATATTTTTTTGAGGTTGGTGTAAAGGAGAACACATATTTTTCAAGCATTTTTCTTTAAAAATGGCTTGTTTGATGTTGGTCATTGAAAGATTTTCCTAGGAATTTAATGAAGCTTTGAGTTAACCTGCAGTCTTAATGTGTGCATCTGAAATACTTGGAAAGAGGGCTTGCCCAAGAACAAAAGGAACACAAGAGCATATGAAAGTACTATAAAGGCATGGTGAAGGAAGATTTATGGCTGATTCCTGTGTTTTTGCTGGCATTTACCTTTGAAATAATCTGGAGGTAAGTGTAAGAGTCTGACAGCACTTCCTAGAACACTCTTTTCCAATATATTGAGTGCATTTAACCTTTTCTTTTCAGATGGTAGGATTGTGCTAGTTTATCTGAATGTTAGAAAAGAAAAAAAATAGCCTAGTGACTGAGTAATTCTGAAGGAAGTTCACTAGGAACAGTGAAACCTGGAAAAAAGCCCTCTGGATGTGTTATATTCTTATATGAAAGGCTGAACGTCAGCCTTTTCACAAAATCTGTGTTTTAATTCTAAGACTTACATAAGAAATGCAGTTGTACATCTTTTCAGCTTAGTCTTTGAGGTTTAGCATAACTTTAATGGAGACAAGGGTGGCTAGATATTTCTAGTAGTGTCAAAGATATAGAGGATATGCATCAGAGATTGTCAGCCAAAGCTGGCCTTTTGTGTTTTTTTCATGCTTCCAGCTTTTCAAACATATTTTATTCTTCAGATTGTTTACACTAAAGTGAGATGTCCTGTGTCCACACTTCCAGTGTGTTTGCCTGCCGGGCCCTCCACTTTGACATACTTGTGGGCACAGTTGATTGCCACACTCAGGCCCCTCTTGCTTCTGTCCCCAGAGCCATACAGCCAGACACCAACTCAGTATTGCTGCCAGAAAGATATATCCATGTGCTGCCCGGAGGCACTTTGTCTGTCAGCAGCTTTTTCATCAAATTTGGCATGCTTTTAGGCAGTGGATTAAGGTGTTTCCTCAGATTATATGACTCTTTATACACCAGAGTCTGTGTAATTGCCTAATTGAATGAGATGGTGTCAGACACAGTGCCCAGGCAAAACTGCATAGCAGGAGGTGTAAATGGGCAGAGAAACCCAGAGCAAGTCAAGCTGGTCATTATTTTGGATCCTGAGGAACTGGATCAAAATATTTCTTTCACTAGTATTGTTCCTTAAGGAGTAAGAGGATCATCCAGTGATCAGGGATTCAAAAGATACGTCAAAACAATAATTTGCAGAGATTTTACTCCAAAGATAAAATAGTACTATTAATTTTTAAATAAGCAAATGGTATCTGCAAGTTGTTAAAAGCAGCAGAGATCTGTAAATGGGCCACTTGAAATGTAGGTATGTAAGAGAACGCTTTTCTAGTGCTGTTTACCACAACAGAATCTGAAACATTAAATATTTCTCAAATTCACTAAGGGTCAGTGCAGTGCCAAGCCTTTGGGAAGGAGACATCTAATGCACAAGTACAATAACTGGGGAATTACTGAGTAGGGAAAAGGACTGCAGAATAAAAAATAAGCTAAGGGGTTGAGAAGATCATAAGCTAAATACAAGTCAACAGAGTAATCTTTTGCAGAAAAGACAAATTTTATTCTGTGAACAGAAGAACAGATGAACAGGTCAATACACTGTTTTAGGAGACACTGACAAGGCTTCTTTCAGAGCTTTATGCCCACTAAGGGGCAAGCAAAGTCCTTATGAGAGCAGCAAGAGGATGGGAGAATGAGAGGAGTCTCTGGAAGGAAGGCTGAGAGGTGGCATAGCAGGAATCTTACAAAGGGAAAATGTGTACTAAGAGGGCAGTGACTGAATTGTTCTCCCGGCTAGCTGGAAATAGCTGAGGACAAATGAGCTTAATTTCCAGTAGGGAGCACTTTACATTAGGTAGTGAAGCAGCAAACAGTCCACAGAGAGAGGCTTACTCATTCGAAATGTAAGGGCAAGTTAAAACAAGTTCCTGTGGGGCAGGTCTAGATATAGTCTTTTACGCGATACTCTGTCCCTGCTTTACTGAATGGTCGTATATAGCGGCTGCAGAACATGTAATTTCTGTAGGTCTGTTTAAGCCACTTCCACATCGAGACTACAGGGCGGTCTGACTACTGGCAGCTTCTGCACCAGGTTAACCCTGCAGAACTGTCCCTCTGGATGTGTCTGTAGATTCTTTTTGTTTATTATATACGTTTGTTTATTTGTAAATGTGTATTGCATGAAAAGAAATGTTTTGGTGTTTGAATATCTTTCTGTCAAAACTCTTTAAAATTAGGATTTCTGCAAAATGCAAATCCCACAGAAGATATTTTTCCTTGAAAATTAGAAAAGAGAAGTTTTCTTGTCTGAAATTTTTCATTGCAGAAACTAGATTTCTGTGCTGATTTCACTATCCTTCAAAACATTAATAACAGGGCAATGTTTTTTCTTTTCAGAAGTGAAATTCTGGCAAGAAATATTATGGCATTTATCACATGTTATGGATTGCATGGCATCTCTCAATTGATTCTTCAAAGATGTGTTTCTGGTCCCCATTTTATCACATGGACAAAGTGTCCTGGTGCACGGAACCTCAGGGCTCCAATAGGATCAGTCACTGTGATGAAGGCTTGTCTTGTAAGGGGTGCAGTCCCAGTTCGGAGGAGAAAAGACAGAAGTACAAACCATATAAGGCAAGGCCCTATACGTAAATGAAATTTCATAGCTTTAATGGTATTATAAAGAAATATTTGTGCTGATGTTTTAGGGTTATTTTTTTCTTTTTTAACAAAGTGTTTTAATTCTGTTTGGACTGACTTAAAACACCATAGTTTGTCTTGTTGATAGTTCATGACACTTATAATGAACTGCTCACCACAGAATTTGAGAAATTTTTAGTTCAGCCTTGGTGAAAAAGATATAATTTTATCCCTTTATGATCATGAGATATATGTGGTCAACCAGTGGCAATACTGAGGTCCCTCAATACTTCTTTAGTTACAAATCTCAGTATGTGCTTGTGGAACTGGTGGGGCAGGTCAAAGGAAAATAGGATTTTATACTATGATTAACAGGAGCTAAGTAATCATGGCAGAGTGGGTTAAAAGGGTACAGAGAGAGGCAGAAAGTGGAACCTTCCTGCCCAGGACATAAGGAAAATAAGTAGTGATGGAGGGAGGAGAGTTTTGGATGAGGTGCCTGTGGGGAGTTTGGGCATGGGAGAAGTAGCCAGGCAGAATCAGTCCAGGCACTGGAGGAGAGGAGTTCGTCCTTTGTGGACAGGGAGACTGAGACTGGAAGGAAGAGCCCAAAGGTGGACATAAGTGTAAGAATGGGACAAGAGGAGCTGGGTGGGTCAAGCAAGAACACTTGACAACAGCTGCGGGAGGACAGAGCAGACACTCCCACTGACAGCAGTGGCAGCAACCTCTGTGTATTTACTAGCTTTTACTACTTTTCCTAAACTGGAGTAGAATAAAGGACTTGTAGTGTCACTATTTACAGCTGTTAGCAGGTATCACTGACATCCTTCCTCTGCTGCTCAGGAAAGAGAGTGATCTCCTGCCATCACCTGCTGTGTTAAGGCAAGTGAGAGGTGCACCGACGTGTCCCATTCCTGCTGTGACCATAAATATGAGGCAGAAGGGTAACATTTTTGTTTTTCTAGGTGTCCTTTTTAGAAGGTGAGAAGCTATGTGCAGAAAAAATGTTACCTGCAAACTTGTATTTTTAATAAGCCGAAATTAAGGTCACCTGTGCAAACCTTATTGGTCCCTTTGTGCCTTTGTGATTATAATTACAATAATTATCTTCATAATTGTAAGGTAATCATAAGTGGACTGCTGTTTCAATATACAAAAAGGATCATCTCTGGAATGTGTCATGCTCATATAGTGAAATATGTCACTGTTTGTAAATTCTCTACTCATTTATCACAAAGGCTGGTAACTAAAAAAAGGAATGAGGCAAAAATTTCAAGAAGTATTATATGAAGGCAGCTGCTTGCTGGCCTGAAGAACTCATTCTCTGCCTAATTCTGCCACAAATGCTTCTGTGAAGTTCAGAAGTCATTTAAATCAAACTCCTCACAAGTAGTCTTGTGTTGTATTGTAATTTTCTTTGTGCTGAATGGAAGTCCTACAGTCTGATTTATGTAAGTATTGAACATTTACCCTTGCAATTGCAGACAAGGAAGTAGCACCCTGAACATTCAAAATGCTACTTAATGGTGGGTACTTAAAAAACTCAGGTTGCACCTAACTCAGTACATACTTTTGACCTTAATCTCTCTCAGTCTCATTTTTTATCCTTTCAACTCACAAGAGTATTGGAAAAATACATTCATTAGCACCTGTCAACTGCTAAAATGCTATAGTGGTATGGAAATACTGGAAGGAAATTAATTCTGATGTTATAGCTGAATTCGGATAGCGTGCTGATAGTAAGGCACCAGACACTGAACAGTTAGGAGAAAAAAAAAACAACCCAAAGACAGAATAGCTGCTCATTTAATAAATTCTTTTTATTCTGTGCACTGATGAGCTGCTGCCCTGTGAAAAGTGTGGTCATGTAATTAAAGATAACATACATATACACAGGAGGGATAAATGAAGGTTTCAGCTGCCTTTGCAAGGTGCGGTTCAGCCATGGGCTGTATTTAAAATCTTAATCTTCTTTTACTGTATATTCATATAAAGTATGTGTGTGGGTGTTTCTGCGTTCACCTTATGTACAGAAAGAAATTATTAACCTTCTGTGCATAAGAAAAAAACAGAAAATTGCTATGGCTTCAGAACTGTTTGAATTCTGGGCTAATCTGTGAGGTACAGCTACACCACCGCTCTTCACTTAAGACTAACGAAAATGACCCTGCAAGTGAGTTGTGGTTTAGATTCCAACAGCACTGAGAAATAGAATGAGACAAAACCAATTTCTCAGCATTTATTCCAAAGATTTTTTGTATGAATTTAAATTTCAGACCCCTTGAACTGACAAATAGATTGAGCTCTTTCTTCTTTTAAACCCATCCTCCTGCCATCCCCAAGAAAAACTGCTACATTTTTCAGAACGTTGGGCAAACTTCTATGTTGTCAAGGGGATCAGCTGCAAAATGATTAGGTCACGTTTATAAACCACGGAAGCTGATTCTGGGAGTGGAAGTATGGGAGAAGGAAATATTGAAAATGTGCAAATTCAGGTATTAAGCACTTGAATGAGGAACCTGGGGTCCCTTCCCCTCCTGTCAGTAGAACCTCCAGGAAATGTGGCTGGAGATGCCATGGACTGCACAGTGACTCTGCATAGACACACCTCTCCAGACTTTAATTCAGTCTGCAAATATTAGTAACAGATCTGAGAAAAAAAATTAAATTTGTCAAAAATGAAGTTTAAGGGACTGAAGGGATGTCCAAATTTATACTGACTTTAGCAAATAGCTTTAGAGGAGATTTTTCTTCACACATGGCGTGGTTTAATTTTGGCATATCCAAATGTAGTATTTCAATCACTCATTTTAAAACTAACCAGAG
This sequence comes from Scopus umbretta, assembly GCA_013400535.1. Classification (NCBI taxonomy): domain Eukaryota; kingdom Metazoa; phylum Chordata; class Aves; order Pelecaniformes; family Scopidae; genus Scopus; species Scopus umbretta. Next base: position 9,656 of record VZTL01074222.1, on the reverse strand, counting down.
TTAAGGATGAAGGAAGACGATAAAACTCATGCCAAAGGAAATGTTTAATTTCATGTTGAATAAGAAGTTTTGATGACCTAAGAAGATATGCTTTTGTTTTCATGTTGACAGAGCCTGTCCTCAACACTACCATTTCTTGGTCACTACTAAGATTTTTCCTAAGTGATTTTACTTTAGTTACTAAATAAAATTGTATTTTATTCTGTTTCTAAAGAAAACATTCCAGTGTCTTCTGACGATCAAATAAATTTTCTTATGCATTGTGAAATACTGTCAATATTTTAAGATTATTATTATTATTGTAATTTCATATAACTTTATTTCTTTCCATTTTTTTCTTAAATTTCTCTCCTGTCAGTTATCTTTTTTTTTCTTTTTCCTGCACTGAGGCCTCTCCTGTCTTCAGTTTATTTTCTTGCTATTTTCTTGTCTTAGTTGGCCTTCACATATATCTTCTGTTATTTTAAAAGTAGTTCTTCATATTGCCTTTCCTCATTCCTTTATGTTAATTATTTCTTCACCTCATCCATTCACTGCACTAGCTTAGGGTCTTTTGCACAGGTAGATCTGTTTAGGTGTCCCTGCATTCACCCTGAAGGAGGATATATGAGCCAAATCCGTGAAACAAATGAGATGAAGCGACCAGAGGAGCATTTCTTGAGCATGAAGGTCTCCTGCATTGTTGTCACAGGTGGCAAGGGAGCTGCTGTGCAGCTCTGCTCTGGTGGCCTTCCTGGTTGCACTCTGTATTTCCCCTGGTGGAAAGACTTGTGAAGGCACAGGGAGCCATGCAAGGCTGTGGGAGAGGGAGGAGAAGGGGCTGGCCACCAGTCCATATAGAGATCTGAATTACAGGCAGGTCCTTTTCATCCTACAGCTTATTTTCGCCCAGGAGTGTCAAACTTTCACAGATGTTTATCCCATATAGAAATTGCAGATGAACTCAAACGTCATGTTTAGTAAGGTAGGCACTAAGCTGGAAAGGACATCGTCATTGTGTAAGGGAAATGTTTATTACTCTCATTTTTGATGCTGCAGCCAGAGACATAAACTGGCTGACGATCAGGGAATAAATGGAGGATAGTGGGCCAAGAAAGGCCTGCATGTATATTAGTTACCTAAACAAGGCCAGAGCATGGGCACAAACACCAGCACGATGGCTCTCACTGCTTAATAGCTTCACACTCCCAGGTACGGTTTGGCCTGGCTGAGTAATCCTCTCCCAGGGCATGGTTCAGGCAGGAGCTATGCTAGGGTCCTTCTCCCTTGGTAGCACAGATGAAATCATCCTGTTTTGGGAAGGTAGAGAGTTTAGCTGTGTCAGCGAAACATGCTCAGAGCCATGGTTTGGGAGTCATTCGCAATCGGGCCCCAGGGTGAGTCCCAGCTGATCTTCATCACCGGTGAAGGGTCAGCCAAGGAGCAATGCCGGCTTCCAGTCCCGTTGCTGGAACACGCCCTCACTGCTGTAGCCCATCTTGTGTGTGCCAATGCTGGCTTAGCATGGGGTCACCTTCTGAGGTCCCATCTAGCCTAAAATACCCTGTGATTCTGTCCATTTGATATACAACTCCATGTAAGACTTTCTCCATCGTCAAGTTGTATTTAGCTTAATTACAACCCTAGGCATTTTGGGATATTTGTTTTAAGACAACATATTCATTTGGATGGCATATGAGGTTTTTTTCAGATTCATTGGAGCTACTTTCTGAGAGTACAGTTTTGAGGCACTTAATGTACTTGGCAATTTTCCATTTATTTGTATGCTTAGTCACTCCTATTGTAGTACTTCTCCTTGAGATGTCTTTTAAGTATTTTCAAGCACTTAATTCTGTTCAAATAATCTTTCATAAATATTTTGCCCCATATGGAAATTCACATTCTAACAGCAAGTTAATTAATTTCATATTGAATAGTGGAATGGTGTTATAATAAGTCCAATGTGGAAAAGCATTCGTGCTAGACCTTGACTGCACTTGAAATGGCCATTGGTTTTGAGGCTTTTTACACTGGGAATTTCCATCCATTCTGGCAAGAAAGATTTAGCAGCTGCAGATTAAATTTTCTTGTATGAAAATAGATTTAGAAAACTAGAATTTCTCAAGGTGTCTCTTTTAACTGCTTAAATAATTTTATCCTTAAGCCCTCCTACCTATGAAATCTCTATTTCAGATAAAGCTGGGGTTGTGAATAGATTTGGCTTTCCCTCACTGTTGGGTGGATTGTGTACTGTAGGTTATCCTAAATTCATCCTGCCTGCCAGTCAGATTACTGTGATGTTAAAAACAGAGTTTACTTTACAAAACTGTAATTCCCTCCTGTACACATTCTTTTTACCTTACAGTCAACATGGGATTAATGATCTCCTGGCTGACTCAGAGCTTCAAGTGATGAGTTAATGTTGAAAGCAGAGGTGTCTTCTTTGCTAACACATTTATTGAATAACACACTCAGCACAACATAAAATAACCCTATGAAAACGAGTGTGGAAGACAAGTTTGTCCTGCTCTGTAGGTTCCAAAACACTTTCCATTATATGTCTGCTATGTTATTACATTTGGAAACTAGCAGTAAGTCCTGAGGTTTTTTTGCTTTCTAATCTGTTCTGTTCTGGTGGGGGCCTTGGAGGGAAGGCTTTATCTGAGGTTTTCTTTCTTTTTGATTTGTGTTTCTCTTTGGTAAACGTAGTTGACAAGAACTTTTGATTTTTTTTTTTTTTTTGTGTTATTGTTTGCATAAATTACAAAGGAAATCATTGAAAAGGTTCTGCTATTGTATTTTTGGGAATGTATTGTATTTTTCGGGAATGATGATCTTGCCAAAGTTATTAAAGTTGGGTTAGGTTGTTCCACTATGTTCTCCAGAAGGCTAACCCTTGAAACTTAACTGAAAACGATGAAAAGCAGACTTATTTTTTCTCAGGACACAGCATCAGTAGTCTGTGATGTGCACTAACTAGCAGCTGATTTCTGGATGACATTTGAGATCTTGTTTTGATTTAGCAAGCTCTGTGTTATTGGGAATACTCTTTTACCAGAAAGATTTCCTCCTCACCTCCTCTAATAAGTACTAGAGTTGTGATAATCCAAAGTTTATTTATTAGCAGCTTTCATTTCCATTGTATAAATGGAAAGGGGTGGTAGGATGTTACTTCTGGGGAGGATGGGGCTAGAGGTATTTTAATGTGCTTCCCACTGTAGTGCACAAAAGCCCGCATGTGATGACTTTGCAAGGCCAGTTTGCAAAATCCTGCTCCAACTGGTGCTCGAAGCCAGCGAGGAAATCTTTGGATTCACTTTGCCATGTGAAGGTCTACTTTAACAGACTTATAGTGCTCTTTCAATATAGCAAGTCTGTGTGCAGGAAGGCAATGGAGGTCTAAGTCAAATATGAAATGCAGGGGCATTATGGGCAGGTGTGAGTGGTGTCATTACTCCCCTGTCTGTCTGTGATCCCTTGTGCCACAGATCCTGTGTGTGTTTACAGGCAGCAAGCTGTCCCATTGCTTCTGCCTGCAGCCTCCCCCTGAACAAGTGGCCCTCGTTCAGTGACTGAGGATGGACAGAACCTGTGGCATAGACTTAGCTGAAGTGTTTTCTTTTGTATCCAGCTAGGAAACTAGGATTGCTTTAGTAAGCTTGTGTGTGTGTGTGGTGTTAGAAAATTACTACACACCTGCAAAAATATGTAAAATTTTGGAACGTGACATTTTCTTCCTCTTACTGTTTTTAATGTGCCTTTTTTAAAAGGTAAAATTTTATAAATTGTAATTTATTTTTATTTCTTATTGATATGAAAATAATTTTGTGAACCTTGCCTTATATAGCATGCATATTTGTAGTAGTTTTGAAAAAAAAACCAAACCCCAAATTATAAATATCTATCAAGTGGTCATGTACACCTAACATTGCTGTAAAAATTATATTGATAGTTGTTTGCTTGCTTGCTGATTTACTTTAAATATTTTAAACATTCTTGTAGTTATATACACCTAAAAGTATATTTTTAAAAAAAGCCACATTGTGGTTAATTTAAAGTTACACTGAGCGGATAGATTAGATGATCTAGCTGCAGGCAGGACAGAGCGGGGTAGAGAAGATAAGAAACAACAGCTTTGATCAGTGCTCAGTAGAAAAAGAAGTCAAGTAAATGAGGCACTGAGATAAAGCAAATTGAAAGGAAGATTAGGGACCTGGAGAGGAGTTAAATAAACTACCTAGATTTGGTGGGTTGGAAAAGGTAGTTATATGATCCATGCATGTGTATTAGCTGGTATATGAGGCTTGGTAAAGAGCTTCAGGTGTAAAAAATGCAGTTTCCCTGAATGATGCCAGTAGCAGTTTCTGCTATCTAACATGGCAAAGCTTTATGTTTGCCTAATAACTGATATTCATTCAAAGCTGTTCAATGAATATATGTCATATTCGGGGACAGAAATTATATATGAAAAGTCTCAAGGTGATGGCTGGCAGCATGTGTGAAAGCGTCCAGGTGCCTTTGGCTGGTTGAAAGCTTTTCGGCATTGGGATGGACTGCAGTGGGGGGTGCCAGGGAACTCTGGCTAGATGAAAGAGGATAGTTGAGGGTACGTAATCAGAAAGCTGCTGGGGAGTGTTGGTTTGGAGCAGGAAGGTGCTGTTGGTGCCAGATGCAAAGAGAGGAAGTTTCGCTGCGCTGAAGAGGGGAATAAGGCAAAATTAGGTGTGTAGGAAGGAATCTGAAAGAGCGAGCCCCCAGTCTCCTAGGCTCAAAACCAGAATATATTTGTTTGAGAAAGTGTTTGGACTCTGGTGAGATAAGAGCCACCTGTTTACTAACCAGCAATTAAAACATGCATGGTAAGTGGATAATTACTGTAAACAGTAAGATTCTTCATGATTTTGCTTGTCTGATGTTGTCACACCTAATTGTATTTGTCTCCTGGACAATTTGTAGTGCAGACTTTTACTGGAAAGCATGTTTTGCAAGAGCCGTTTGCCTTCCAGGAGCAATCCCAGAGTTCATTGCTGGTTCCCTTTGTAATTTCACATCCTCTCATCTTTTTGAATATTGTTTACCATGCCTACAGCAGCTACCCTTAATAACCTCTTACCAGATTCACTAGATGTGGATTCATTGTCATTTACACTATGGATTTGTTCAGTTTTCATTCAGCAGCATACTGCACATGTGGGTCATATGCATGTCTAGTACCTGTCTGGTAACATGTATATCACTAGAACAAAAATTCTTTGGCAACAATTTTTCATACATTCTGACTTTTCTTGTGCTAAAACCACTTCTTAATTTTTATTAAACTTGTATTTTAATGAGAATAGGGACTGTCATATGCAGTGTTATATCTTTCACAATGGAAGGAAAGTTTGCATCTCTAATTGGGCAATAATACTTGAAAATGGGATGGTTAATAATTTAAATGACTTGCAAATTCAGGTGCAAACATTAAGTGATTTTTGCCTCAGATTCTCAAACTAACTACTGATCTTGCAGTCATGCTGAACCCTTTGGACAGGAGGAGGTATAAAAAAAAAGCTGGTTTTTTTTATTCCTTTGTAATGTCTTGAGAAAAAGTGATTAATTTATCAAATAGCTTTTTAATTTTTCAAGATACAATGCTTAATAACATCAGATTGACTTGTGAGAAACTCCCCTCTATCTTACTCGTTTTACACCTTTCTAACTTGAACAGGACAGAGGGTGATAAAAGATTATTTTTTGGTCCATCTGTTGTTTCCAAACTAGATCTGCTCTTCTTTCCTACAATCTGCAGGAGTGGATGAGACTTAACCTCGTTGAAAGAATTATGCTTGTTTTTTGCTATTAACAGGCCAAGCTCTGATAACAGGCGCCACAGCATCAGGGAGAGGATGTCCAGTACCAACGAGAAAGGCAGCCTGTCCATGGAGTCCACCAAGGAGACCCGGTACTGTGCTGTCTGCAATGACTACGCTTCAGGCTATCATTATGGGGTCTGGTCTTGTGAGGGCTGCAAAGCTTTTTTCAAAAGGAGTATTCAAGGTAATAAACTGTTCAAGTGAATCACCTTTACTCTTTACTCTTGAGGAAGATGGGAAGCTACTTGAGAGTGCATCCTGAGCCCAGGACAATGACATTTATTGGGTTTTCATTAGCAGCTGCTGCGCTCTCCCATATATTTTTAGCTCTGTAGTTGGTGAATGCTTCTAGCACATATATAATATGTTGTTATTTAGTCCAAGATTAATGAGGGAAAGAAATGCTTCTCTATGTTCTCCTTGGCTTAGGTATGTCTGACCATGGAGGCAGTGAGAAATCTAATTTAAAAATCTGTGCTGGATCAAGATGACCCCTCTTTCAGGCTATGTAGATCTCTTTTCTGTGGTTAAGTTCTTATCCAAAACAATTTTTTTTTGAGAATTCCCTGTCAGATGAAAATTAATTCATGTTGATTGATTTATTAATCTTAATTTAGTGCTCCATTACCAAGAGGGTTCAATCCAAATCTCAGCTCCTTGAAGATGTGGGATGTCTTTTGAGAACCAACATTGAAAAGGAATGTTTCCTCGATGAAATAGCATTTGCATCTGTCAGCAAAGCAGGGCTTTGAACTATACACAGAATGGTTTAGTTCACAATCTTGTCATGGCTAAAACTATACTGTGCAAGCTGTCCAGTGGAGTAAAGGGCATCTAACAGAAACAGTGTTAATTACTGTGACCAAGGTAATTCTTGATTTAAATGCCTGTCACTCTGTGGAATAGATAGTTCTTTGCTTTGTTCAACATCTCCTAAACTGAGTAAGAAGTAAGTATGATTCTACTGAAAATACAGGCACTGTTCAGTATCTAAGTCTTATTTTGGAGAAGAAAATAAAACAGATTTCTTCCTTCCCAAACAGAAAACTAGTAAAGCACTATGTTTAAGTTAAGTTTCTATAGTTTTTTAAATCTCCAGGTGATATATAGACAGAAAAATTCCTGTTGCTCCTTTTTTGAAGTAAACATAGTGAGGAACAGTTTTTACCTCATATCACAATGTGTGATTATTGCCTGTTTTGTTGCATTGTAGTCATGGCAACTCACTGAGGTGAGTTAAGTAAGACTTCCAGCATTCAGGTCAGAATTTTCCCAGCCTTAAAGAAAAAAGTGAAAGATTGGCTGCAGGGTAGAAATTGATGAAATGATTTGAATGTCAGTGATTAGTTAATAGTTACTTGTACTTCTGCTTTTCCAGACTCATCAAAAAGATTTTTAGAAAAGAAAGTGGTTACAGCCAGAGGTCAATAATAAGCAGCGCTGGAGGGAGAAAGGGTGAAACGCTTTTCTCTTAACATCAGAATGATTTACTTAAACTTGTGACGTAGGGAGAACAGCTCCCTTATTGAGTGTTTTTTGTTATTTTTTGAGTTCCCCTGACCAAATTAGAACTATTATTAGAATTTTGAAATTCTGTTCTTGTACTCAAACTGAACTAAGTCAGCAACCAAGTGAAAATTGAAATATTCTTAAGCAAAAGTAAGAGTTAGTTATCAAGTAATTGTACGGCACAGATCTTTGGCTTTTGGCCATTTTGGAAGAAGAAATGAATCTGACTGTTTCATTGAGTTCCCTGGTTCTATGTCAGCACTTGGGTGGTTTTGCCCTAGTCTCTATGTGGACAAATGTTGTGGTCCTCCACAATGGATCTGTTATCTATTTGTGCTACAGTACATGCTAATTAGTAAATTTAGTTCTCACTGCATTTATATACTTAGCATAATTTTTAAGTAGGTAATCTTTAAAAATTTAAAGCTTAAGTTTCTAGTGTCCAGTAAAAACCCTTTCTTGATCTTTAAGTCATGTTTGCTCCAATTTAAACCCATTGCTTCTTGCCTTATCCCTTGTGGGCATGAAGAAGGCTTATTACAACAACCTTTTACATAGTTGAAGACTGTTATCATATCTTTCCTCAGTCTTCTCTTTTTTAGACTAAACAAACCCACTTCTTTCAGTAGAACATGCTTTCTAGACTTCTGATCTCATTTGTTAAACTCCTCTGCACTTTCTCTAGTTGGTCCACCTCTTTTGTGGTTAACAGCTATTGTAAAAAATGACATCCACTAATATAAAGAAAGTAATTCAAGAATGTGAATATTTATAAGAGAATGGTATGAAAAGTCCTCTAAAGGACTTTAAAAATCATAGGTACCCTGTCGTGATGAACAGGGGGAATTTTTTTAATTTCCTACTGGATCCAGAAGAGATCTCTACCTTAGCAATTACATGTTCTCATTGAAGATGTGACCAATTTATGAAAATGACAGTAATTTTTAGATTGAGAATACATGAGACAACATGCCAATTTCCATGCAGATGGTAATAATTTTAAATAGGTTGTGATCGGTTATCCAGGAATGAATAGTACTAATGTGTAGGTGTATGTGTAGAAGAACATGTGGACTAAATATTATATCTGCATTGTGTATACAATATGTATTCCTAAAAAAAGGAACAAAACTTTTCTGTGAATCATATGATTAAACTGTATTGAGGTACACAGGACTTGTTTGTATAAACAAAAGTAACATGGAATGCTTTCAGCAAAGGTTTTTGTTTATAGTGTGTCTTTAAATGCAAGATAACCAGTCTACTTTTGTGCTTTGCTGTCCTGTTTTTCTCAATACATATATAGATGCAGAGATGATCTCATCAGATATTTCATAGGAGAATTACTATAGTGAAGTTTGATGTTCTTAATAGACTGTAGTCAAACATTCTGTGATTCTTAATAGAACCACAGGAAAAAGTGAGTACAGACATGAACAATGAAAAAGCTGTGTGGGCAATCCATTTCTGGTGTGTATCTGTTATTCTCAGTGATATCTGAGGTATCTATACTACTTGCATAAAAACATACTTGAATTTTGTGAAAACTCACATCTGCATTTGACCTTACCCAAGGTGGAGATGGATAGCTTCATTTTCATCCAGGCGAGCTCAGATGGTTCTGGAAATATTTTGTGAATTTTAAATGCTAAGTTGTTTTTCTTTGCTGTCAAACAGTTAAAGCTTAAAAGGCAACCTGAATTAGTAACTGTCTCTCAATATGTGCAACTGTTCAATTTTGTTTGAACAACAGATGGTTGGTGGAAAATCTCAGCTGCCTCCTGAAACTGCCCATGTCAGTCTATTTTGTTAGTTTATGTCCCAAAAGTGATTTGGGACCTTGTTTTGAGAAAACACTGTGCAGACTGATATTAATGTATAATGTTTCATGGGAGAGAAAAATCACATGACACCAAGAACACTGTGTTGCTTCGTGATAGAAGAGTGCTTTATTCTTCACCCAGCATAT
>VZTL01074220.1:8196-29048 GCA_013400535.1 Scopus umbretta | reverse complement strand
GCTGTGGGAGACAGTGTCAAATAGAGATAGATGATATTTTCAATAGTGTACATAAAAGGAATAATATATATTTTTAAGGCTAGATCTGAATATACAGAGAATTCAAATGCCACAATGGCATGAACCATTTCTCAAGCAAATATTTATATACATTTCTAACATAACGAAGGTTACCCTGAGAAGTATATGGTAGGTAGGGTCAAGCACAGAGCTTTGCATGTTGTGTACCTTGCTTGTCTTTCTATTACTATGCCAATAAAAAGGTGTATATTAGCCTTGAGCTAAATATAACATTCTTACTGATCTGAAGGAAAAATACCAATAAAGTACTTTTTCCAGGAGCTTAAGATACATTTTCTGGCAATATTGATGTACATCAGAAGACAAAGAACAAAACAATTGTTCTCTAAACATTAAGCAATACATCCATGACATTTTTTGTAAATAGAATTCATGTGTTCTTGACCTTTCCTAGGTGATAGTCCTTGAATCACGTTTTAAGAAGCAATTTTAATACTTATTTGATAAAAAAAAAGTGTCAGACAAACTAAAGAAAAGAGTGAAAAGTATGGCACATAAAATCAATGTCCAGATACAGCAAATTACTAAGTGCAACTTCAGGAGTTGATGTGGCTTACAACATGGCCGTCATTAATGCGAAAATAGCAAATAGCTCATTAACTTTCCTTAGTCCTGGAGCAACACCGTTGAACAGCTGCTAGTTTTCTAGTCCTAGTGTGCAGTATATGTTTTCTAGTCCTTTGCATGTTAACAAAGAAAAGTTGGTTTACTTTATGGGGATATCCTGAAAAGGATCCCTACCTGTTGTTGTAGAATTGTTATGAATTTCATGCACATTGTTATTTTCAGGCACCACAAAATTATAAAAAGGTGAAAAAGAAAGACAAGAACAATTCTGGCTGTTATCTCCCTAGGCCAGAAGTAGTCTTTCTGTCACATCCTTCTATTGATCCTACTATTACAGACGGTAATTTGTTGTCCTATTTGCCCCACAAGATATGTAGTGAACATACTGATAACGATAATAACAATATTGAAACCCTACTCATGTTTTATTAACAAGAGCAATATACTTTGACTCTTTAAAAACCTTTTAAGACAAAAAGGGGTATTATGATAATCTGTATAATATAGACTGTTTAATTTCTCAGTCAATAACTTCTACACCAAGGATAATGACTTGAAATGCCAAGGCTTGTTATATAGAGGTCAGGCTAGAAGACTGAGAATTCCCTCTAGCTTTAAAACTGACAGTTTATGAACCTGTGGTTGAACTCATGCAGATCTTCAAGAAAGGGAAAACAAAACTACAAAAAAGAACAGTTAATGATAAGAAAGTTTACCATCAGCTTGTCCATGAAGAGTAGAAGTCAGTGATGACACTGGAGATTTGTTCACTGGACCACACAGTTGTTATCTTTATTACAAACTTGAGATATGAGAAGTATGGAATGGGGGAAAAGGATTATATCTCTAAACCTTCTACCAGCTGCAAGGAAGTATTCAAGACATTTTTGTGTACACACAAAGAAATCATACATTTAAATGTTGACTGATAACCAAATACTCCATATTTGAGCAACATAATTGTAATGTCTTCCAGTGATGTCATCTCATCACAGAAAACCTCGGGTGTCTGAAAATGAATTCCACTGATTAAAAAATAACATTCTGATAAGAAGGCTCAGGTTCTTCCCATAACTAAATTCATTAAAAGAACTGATTCTCAATTTTACATTCCATGTGAATGGAATGTGAAATATTAGGGGGGAATGTGAATATCAGGGGGTTTAATAAGAATGATCATGAGCTTTATTTAAGAAAAAAGCACAGAATTCCTCTAGTCTTATAAATATTATGTTCCTATAATCTAAAGTCAAACTCTGAACAAATAGACATTGCATTTGTCATTTCCTGTATCTAGTTACACTATTAGATACAGCAATAGCAACAATCCCTGAACAGTGCATGTGAGGGATACCTCATACTGTACCATCAGTTCAGTAGGTGAGTTTTGGTATACAGCAAAATATACTCCATAATATTGTCCTCATAGCTCAACCATTTTTAATCTTAGGTAGCTAAGTTTACCAATGTTTTCTTCCATGATTAAAATGCATTTGTTCTTAAATCCATATCTTGACTGTCTCTCAGTCATCTAGTTCTTGTTATTGTAGGTCAAACATAAATATACTTAATGGTGGCTGAGGAATGAAAACTGAAATGGAATAATATCACAGCACTCAGTCCTAAATCAAACAATCTAAGGCTCTGTCATACCTAAACAAATCTAGAGGCTCAACATTACGATGACTTAGGACTCATCCACAAATTCACCTATGTTCAAACTTGGTTAAGGAGTTTTATGTGGTTTTTTTTTAAGTCACACCTTCAAATCAGAGTGAAGTCTTTGGCTTGTACCAGTGCCGTGGTTTAACCCAGCAGGCAGCTAAACACCACACAGCCCTTGCTCACTCTTCCCCTCCCCTGAGGTGGAGAACAGCTAAGATCTTGTCCCGTGAACAAAAACCATATAAACTGATGTAGGTAAGTATGTATGTATGCTGTGCAACATATTGAGAGTGTGTAGAATTAATTTTTTAAGACAGTCTTTATTACTTGTTACTATAAAAATCTCCATTTTGTGTCAAGCTTGTGTACTTGATTAATGTTGCCTGCATGAGTTTATTATAGGCAGCCTGAACTGAAGTCACAAACTGTTTTAACCTCCAACTAACCCCAATCGATAAGCTACAGTGAACAACGAATAGCAAAGGATAAAAATTGTCCTTTGCCCTGCAACTGAGTGTTTTTTTCCTAATGTTTGGTTTTCTGCCTCCCAAAATACAAAATCTTTAGGCTATATTTTTTAAAATGTACTTTTTAGGAAATATTCACCCCATCTCACACAGACAGCATTAATCATGTCACCTAACTTTGCCTGTACATTGACATAGTACTCAGTAATAATTCCATACTGAAATAATGTTATAGCATCTTTGGAAGCGAAATAGTCTAATCAGACAAAGTTATTCTTGTCAGAAAGTAGATAGTTTATTTTAAAAGGATTTCAAGTTACCCTTACAGATTACAGAGAACTATTTTGCCTTCCTTAAATTTCCATACAAAAGCTGAAAACCAACAGACATTTGTCTCTTTTTCTCAGTCAGGAAAATTAACCAAAGAATATGGGATTTTTTTTTTTTTTAAAGGAAAATAAAAACAATAAGATAATACAGATTTTAACATTAGATTTGGAAGAGCTCCAGGGCTGAAATGGAAATTCAGACAGATTAAATATCTGGAACTTAAGTAAAGGATCCCTGGTGTAATTCAGAGACACGTATTTACGAAACCACATGCACTAAAGTTCCTCAGCTATGCAAGCAAATAAAATGAGCTTAGGGGATTTACAGCTTCCTAATGTCCTTATCAAAACTCCTTAATCAAAAGCCCTTGAGTAATTTATCTCTATCTTCTGTGCTGGGCACCCTAGACACACACTTGAAAAGTGGATTAATGAAAAGGCACTGATTGGTTTTGATTTCTGACATATATTTCTTTAAAGTTCTCTTCTAAAAAAATACTCTTCAGTGTCTATTAGTAGTTATTTATCACCTGCTCTGTGCTCTGCTTTAGAACAAAACAAACAAACAAAAATAATCCTTGTCCTAGGATGCTTCAAACCCAAAGCCGCAGTACTATAAATAAATGCTTTCCCATTGATTCATAAGCTTGTGTAAGCACAATCTTAAACTAAGCCAAAAANAAACACAAACTAAAAAAAAACCAAAAAAAAAAAAAAAAAAAGAAAAAAAAATCCCAATCCCTCATAACTCCCAAATCTATTGCACTGTCTGCATGTGGCCTATTGAGAAAATTTGTATTAGAAATTTGAGGCAAAGATAACGGAAATATTTCAACTTTTTAATTTTAAATAATTTTTTAAAAAACCCTCCCTTATCGTGATATTTAAGGGTGAGTGTTCAGGTGCAACTTAAGTGGGAGTGGGTTTGTCAAGTGTTTAGTAACAGGTTTTCCTCTGTTTTCCTGTCCTAATAATTTTAGAATTAGCTACCAATATGAGAATTCTATATAGGACTTTTTTTTCTCAGCATTGCTCTTTGCTATTATTTTGCAATACTTGATGACTACGTGCTTGAAATATTCCATGTGTGTTTTGTCTGAAACCTAATATCCTGCAACAAGAAGTCCCTGACTGATTTGAGTCATAATGAAAGTGTTTTTGTTAGTAGGCAAAGATGGAAAATCATAAAAATGTATTTGTTTTTATTTTAATATTTGCTCAGGTGCAGAGTTAGTGTAAGTGACCAAAGCATTGTAGAGCCTTTGGCAGTGAGAACATAGCATTTATCTTTTTTTCTTTCTTCCTTCCTTCCTTTCTTTCTTCTTTACTCTTTTTCCTCTTGCCTTTTTTCTTTTCCTTTTTCCCTCCCTCCTTCCTTCCCTTCCTTCCTTTCTTCCATCCTTTATTTCTTCCCCCTTCTCTTTTTTCTCCCTCCCTTCCCTCTCTCTCTTTTACAGTTAAAGCCAGGTCACAATTCACAGTGCAGTTGAGTGCTTAAGGTCGCTGTAAATGGAACAAAAGCTTATAAGCAATTGGACTCCTAAAACAGCTAGCAACAAATGTCAAGGAGTGGGGCTTGACTAATTTTTTTTTTTTTCCTACCTCTTCAAACTCAGAGGAGCTGTTACAAAGTTCACCAGATATTGAAGTGTTTTGCAATTTACACCTGAATATTTTTCAGAGTAAATTTTAATCCGATAGGGAATCACTTTCTTGCAGAATTTAAATGGATGATATATGGGAAGGAAAACTTCAGTCTTTTTCTTTCTTCAATTTAAAGGAAACTCTACAGTAAGAACTCAGCTGAATTTAATAAAATGTATGCAACCAGAGGTGAAAGTTTTAGTGAATATACCAAAGTTCAGTGTCATACTCCCTCATGGATGAACAGAACATGAATTGTGTTCATCAGCAGTTTGAGTCATCTGAAAGGAGAAGAATCTAAAAGTCTAACAGTCTAAAAGTCTGTTTAGGTAAGTTGAAAAAAAAAAAAAGTCTGACTGTATTTCGAGTCAAAACAAAATGAGGGAGAAAACCGTCTAGCAGCCAGAGACAGGTTTTCTATTGAGTTGCTCTAGAAATACACACTGAAAAATTATATTAAAGAGAATAATTTAAGGTTGTCATAAATACCTCAAAAAATCAGGAAGTTAATTTCCAGTGTGCATATATTCACTAGATGAATCTTTTAATTATGCAATTAGCTATTATTGCTTTTCAGAAGAACCCAGTTCAGCTATTCTTTGGGGGAGATATTTGCACACTTTGGTCTGAAATACAAGCCTTGAAAAATTTACTGTGGTAAGACTCAGAGATAATAACTTCTGACATCTAGGAAGTCTCTCCTGAATGGATATATTCATTGCAATTTTCCAAAGGATTACTTCTTTGCCTAATCTGTGTACCTTTTCAGAAGGACAACAAAGGTGGTATCGAAAGGAAGCTGCACTGAAGTTAAGTCAGAAACAACCTAAAACTAGAGCTTTATATAGAAAAAATACCCACATTTTTTTCCACTAAATTATGTAAATTATTTTTCCTCTCTTCTAGAAAATAGCAAACCATTTTTCCTGCAATTTGCAAAAAAATATTACAACAGATATCAAGAATAGATTAATTTTTCTCAAATGCTTAAATATTTTCAAAGTTATGATCAGTAGGAATTTGAGTCTTATAATAACAAATGTTGGTTATTAGATTCAGGTTGAAATTAGGCTGAGCCAACTGACATGTGAGTCATTACTTTTACTGGAACTTGTTCAGAATAATCACATAAAAACTATTAAGACAATAATAGGCTTACTCCAGGACAAATCAAGAAGTAAAGTTAATATTCTTTTACTTTTAGAATCAAAGCAATTGACTTTCAAAAACTACTCATTTTTTACCTCATGGTTTCTTTAATATGACTGGAGGAAAAGGGAATCGTAGTTATAATAAAAAAACTATTCAGGGAAAGAATCACAAAAATCAGTCTCACAAAAACTATTTCTTTTGTCCACCTGACTTATTTGGTTAACATCTTTGGAAAGGATTCTTATCACCTAATGCAATTTAAAATTTTTACAATTAATGTAAAAATTTCATTAGCACATGTTGTCATTTTCTATCAGACAGATAATTTATAGTATAGGTAGATAACTTTTAAGATAGATAATTACATCATCATATTATTATTATACTTTACCCCTATATGTGATTACTAATGCAAATGAGCTTGTTATAAAAATGACACAGCTTTGGAAAAATATCATGTTTTAATTCATTTTTCTAATTGACAAATAATGGTAACTAAGTACATCTAATTTAGAGGAAAAAAACCCTTCTGTGTATCATACCCACAATTCAATTCACATACCTCAAAAAAAAAATTAAGGCTTCATTCTTTCATTTCTTTCAAAGCCTATGAGAATTGCTTAATTTTATTTTACTCCGTGTCTTCAAACACACATCTAGAAAGCAAGAGACAGTGTTTGGGAATTTTTGTCTAACATAAAATGACTATATTTGCTCTAGATCAGGGTACCTTTCTGCTCAGCCTTGATGTTGCAGAACTCTGAGCAAATAACAGGCAAGCTCCAGCAGTTGGTGGGTTCCTGCAGAGTTTATTATTCTGTCTTGTCATCCTAATGTAGAGCCTACCTTCACTGTAGACAGTACACACTGAGGCTTGTACTCTGCTTACACATTTTTTACCTGAGTTATGAAGCATCTTATCTGTTCCTCACTGCCAGCAACAAGTAACTTGCATATCTTGATTTAATTAGCAAGAAAGACACACCCTTGAATTAGGCTGTTGTTATTGGGAGGAAAGAGATATTTTCTTGTTCTGTTTTATTCCTGTAACACAGTTTTGGCCATCACTAGAGACAGCTTTACTGGGAGGAAAACTTTTTTTATTTTGAAAATATTCTGGCTGTGCAAATGTCATGTTTATAGTTGGAGAAAATTAAAGAATATTCATGATTTTGCCTGTCTCACCTTGAAAAGCTGAGTCCAACATTTAACCATGAAAAGTGTATGTCCCACAAAATTTTTATCAGTGCTTGAAAATATATTATGATCAAAAGGTCTTACCAAGTTTTCCAAACAGATTTGTTTAAACTCAGTTTCCATTTATGTGTCCCAAATTAATCTGAATGGGAAAAATCCTACAAACAGAGCCTTTTCTTGTCCTTTACAGCATATTAATGCAGCTATGCCACATGCAATTACGCTATTTGATGGTGGTTCCCTAGTGAAAGACTCCAGACTCTTGGGAGAAACCCCTGTCAAAATGATTGCCTACCCTCATCATCAATGGAAGGACAGAGAAAATATAGCAACTAAAATCAGGATTTCAAACTCTAAAAATGGAGTAATGGTATAATTTGAATTATTATTTAGCAGTAGTATATGTATACCTTAATTTTTTTGTTCACCAAAGTTGATTTACCCGAAAGACCGAATTCAATCTTTTTCTTTTTGCCTTTCTTACTTTTAAAACTGACTTCTTTATGCCACGTAGTGATTTTCATTCTTCTGAGTGACGTGTGTGGGCATAAATCCAATTCCCTCTTTTGGGTCTCCATGACATGTACAGCTTTTCAGTCTGTGGAGTTCCAGTTTGTTTCAGCTTGGGATAATTGAGAATTACTGTACAAATGATTAAAAAATAATGAGAGTTGCTGGCTATATTCTTGTCCATACAATGTGTGGCTAAACATGTAAGAAGTGTCAACAGACATTCGTGACTTCTTAATATTTTGATTAGTGTGTTGTATTAGAATTGCCTTTGAACAGTAAGAGCTCTTCCTAATGTCCATTTACACCCTCACCAAAGCAAGAAAGACTAATTGAGAATTACTGTTTTGTATAATTTCTACTCATATGCACATCCGCACCATAATTAGTGTTAATTTGAAATATGTAAAGTATTGATCTTAAAAAGGAAAATTAAAAAGTAAAACTTCTGCCTAAATGTTGCTTTAGGTCTAACAGCTCAAACTGAATGTGCTATTACAATACTGTCATGCAGCAAATTAACTTAGCCAAAGCCTACTATGAAAATCTGTCCCCATATTCTATAGTTAAACACTGGAAATTATACAGAAAAAGCTTTCATCAGGAAAGTCTTTAAAAAGTAAACATAAGGATAAGGAACTGAATATAAAATTAAAAGTCCTCCAAATCTGTAGAACTAACGTACTCAGTACTTGATCATGTTATCTAAGCCATTTATTTAAGATGATAGCTTTGTCTTTTCACATTTTCAGTATACCTTCAAATGGTAGACAGTTGAGCCATAACTAGATTGACTGGTTAATCTATTTTTTCAAATGTTACATTTATTTTCTTGGTACTGAATGGTGAATTTCCTAGCTGAGGTTAGCTTATTATGTGCTTTTTTCATGTGACAAAATTCTTGAACAGTGAAGAAAATATTTTAGAAAATGCTGCTTACAGGAGAAAAGATCAAAACAGGAAGAGCTGATTCTACATGCAACATGTCAAAATGAAATTTATTCAACAATTTCCTTATTTATTTAAAAATGAGGAAATAACTGTTTAAATATGATGAATGATAGAATTTGTTAAACCTGTAATGATACATGTTTATCTTTGTATTTGTAAAAAAAAAAAAAAAAAATAGTTGACCTTAAAATTTTAAAAGTGACTGATGATGCAACAACTTATGTGAAATTATAATTCCACATATTGCTGCTTAGTGGTTATAACCCCTTCAATTCAAAAATTTTGTTAGATCATCATAGTACATCTGACAGAACCAAAAAAAATATTGTCAATATATTTCTTTTCCTTTCCTCTACCTTTTATTTGCTTCTCATGAAACTAATCTGTAATGGAATTTTCAAATAACTGTTTTAAAGCTATAAGACAATTCAAAAGATGTTTGTTTCTTTTTTTTTTTTTTTTTTTAAAAGGTACCAAATTGATAGGATAATTAAATTTTTATCTGAATGGTCTGTTTATCCACAAAAACATATATTGCATATATTCTCGGAATAGCCTTCTCGCTGGGCTGATAGAACTACTGGCTATACTACACTACATTCAAAAATGTTTTATATACCACCTCCTAACATTGAGTTGTTTCATGGAGACTTTCATTGTGCACATACTAGGTACCATACTGCAACAGCTGCTGCACAGAACTCACTACACTGTTTGTCCAACAATAATCATTCCCACAGGAAGGATATATAACAAGAAAGCAAGCAAGGAAGTGATGGCATTTCTAATACTAGTTTCTTGCAAAATCATTAAAATATTCTTCCACTATTCCCTCCAAAGCACGTTATCGTGTTATCAGCTTTAACACTAGTATGCCTAGGTATGTGTTGTGGTTTAAACCCAATCAGCAACCAAGCACCACACAGCCGCTCACCCTCCCCCCACCCCAGTGGGATGGGGGAGAGAACCGGAAAAAAAACCCTAAAACCTGTGGGTTGAAATAAAGGCAGTTTAATAGGACAACAGAGAAAGAGAAAATAATACTAACAGTAATGATAAAAGAATATACAAAACAAGTGATGCACAATGCAATTGCTCTCCACCCACTGACCGATGCCCAGCCCGTTCCTGAGCAGCGATCGCTGCCCCCTGGCCAACTCCCCCCAGTTTCTATACTGAGCGTGACGCCATATGGTATGGAATAGCCCTTTGGCCAGTTTGGGTCAGCTGTCCTGCCCGTGCCCCCTCCCAGCTTCTTGTGCACCTGGCAGAGCATGGGAAGCTGAAAAGTCCTTGACTAGTGTAAGCACTACTGAGCAACAACTAAAACATCTGCATACTATCAGCATTGTTCTCATACTAAGTCCAAAACACAGCACTATAGCAGCTACTAGGAAGAAAATGAACTCTGAATTAAGCTGAAACCAGGACAGTATGTTATATTCCATTCAGTTTCTTCCTTCTGTGTCTCAGTATATTGTAATAGTTCTGGCCTTGTCTCTCACAGGTTTTAAGCTTTGCATTGTTTCTCTGCTTTCTGGATCTTGTGGAAGAAAACAAGACAACATCTTCTCCAGTCAGTAATAGTATTTCTTCTATATACTTGTGATTACTTTAGTCTGAAGTATGTGGCTTGCCGCAGCATCTGTGGAAAGAAAGAAAGGTAGTTCTTCATATCCTGCTTACAGACAATGCAAGACAGTGCTCTGTGCATGCCAGAAGTATGTTACTCTAATCCCTGAGAACTAGCCTGATATCTCCACTTTATATACTCATTTTGTAGAAAATTGATTTTATTTTTGGAATGCTTCTTTCAGTTACCTAGTCATTGCACCAAACTGTTCAGAGAAAGAGTTTCAGTCTCCAAGATCTCATGAAAGTACTCCATTTTTCTTCTTCCAAAAAGATGTAGTTATTCTATGACTAGGAGTGCCATTTCTCTCATTTAGGACTGGAAGAATGTGCAGGGTTGCCTGCCAGAATTAATATTTTTTTTCAAAATATGGAAAAGTATTTGCTGTTCTGAAATAATAAATACTACAATTTGCTGGAGCGAAAACACAACAACCATAACCCTTCTTCCCTCCCCTGCCCCCCAATTAAAACAGCTGTAGCTCACTTACCTTGAAGTATTTCAGGAATCTCATGAAACTGTAACATCTTACACTCCTTAAGACCCTGTTCCTACACTGAATAACACCTGACACTTATTACACTGTAATAACACCTTCCTGGTTTTAGCCTTCTGACTAAATGAACACGACCCATATGGACACTCTAGGCATTTACTGTTTTGTATTGCCCAGCAGCAAAGTCTGGTTTTATGAATAAAGATTTTCACAACTTTAAATGCCTGCAATCTGGAGTTTGCTTCCCTCCTCTCCAGCATCCTTACAGACAATCCTCTCAAACAATTTTGTGTAAAGACCTGACACACAGAATTTATCTCCTCTTGTTTTTTCTGTAAGTTTAACAAAGCGTTACTGTGTGTAAACATCAAATACATTACTATGTTTTCATCAATGAATAATTTTATGTTCAATAGTTTGCTCCAACAGGTCTGTAAAATATGCCAATATTTCTTTATTAGTAATATATACTAATAACATTTCTGTAATTGAATTATTATATTATATCCTAGGAGAAAGTTTTGCAAGATGTTTGAGAAATACTATCCTGTGTGCTTTGTCACTAACATTTTCATATAAGCAGATCTTTTTTTTTCCTTTGTTTTCTTTTGCTTTTGTGACAAACATAATAGCCTATAGTTATTTTTCTTTTTTTTTGTTTTATTGGCTTTATTACGTCCTTGTCAGAGTTCATATATTTGAACTTAAGATTGTATCTGTAGATGACAAGGTCCTAGACCATCTGTTTGATTGGCTGATGGTTCACTGGAAAAGAATCTAAATAGTCATTATTTCTTCCTTTTTAAAGAGTCCTATCATGTTCCAGTGGTTATTGGTGTGTTAAGATTTGAAATTGTTGCTGTCAGAGGGGGCTAGATAAAAATGTACCACTTTGGTTTATGCGTGAAGAAAACATTCATCTTCTGGCTGAAAAGCAGCTTTTCAGGAAAAGACCTGGGGGTCCAAGTGGATATCAAATTAAGCATGAGCCAGTAATGTGCCCTTTCACAAAAGAAGTCCAACAGCACCCTTGGGGACATTAAGTTGAGCACTGCCAGCAAGATGAGGGAAGTGACCCTTCTTCTTTACTCAGCACTGGTGAGACACATCTGGAGTTCTGGGTCAGGTCTAGTCTTCCCAGAGAGACAGGGACATACTTGAGTGAGTGCAGAGAAGAACAACAAAGATGGTTAAGGGAATGGAATATCTGCATATTAAAATTGGCTGAGATCTGGGACTGTTCAGCCTGGAGAAGAGAAGGCTTAGGGGGGATCTTATCAATGTATATAAACATATGGTGGGAGGGAGTAAAGGAGATGGAGTCAGACCCTTCTCAGAGGTAGCAAATGACAAGATGCAATGGCCACAAACAGAAATACAGGAAATTCCACTTGAACATAAGAAAAATCTTTTTTACTGTGAGAGTGATCAAATTCTGGAACAGGTTGCCCAGAGAGTCTGCGGAGTTTCCATCCTTGGAGATACTCAAAATATAACTGGCCATAGCCCTGAACAACCTGCTCTAGCTAACCCTGCTTTGAAAAGGGTGTTGAACTACATGCAAGCAACAATCCAGCACGACATACCCATATGATTTCTTTAACAACATATTACTTTTTTCTATGTACTTATGTTCTATGTGAGTTGACATTGTAACTACCATGTTTTTGTCATGTGCATGGACTGTTCTATGGATGCCTGTAATATTTAAAAATATTTTACTTTTATTTTTTTAAATCCTTCACTAGCTGATATTATTTCAAAGACAGATTTCTATGCATCTGAGGATGCATAGTTCATTTGACTCTTTAGCTATTCTGGCTTACCAGTTTTGCCCTTTTTGTCATTACAATAGAAAGGGTTTTAAAAGACAGAGAGCTCCAGACATCCCTAAGAGGTGTTACCTATGTACGTCCTTGATAAAAAGCCGCTTCTCTTTGCATATATGACCAAATTGTTAACCCATGAAGTGTTTTCTTTTGTTATGATTCTCTTTTAATGAATAGCTCAGAATCTGAATCTGCACTCTGATGGAGTGATAGACCATAGCAACTTGAAGACTCGGAGATACACACCTAGAACCTCACAGTAATGTCAGAATAAGCTCTTTTTTCATCCAGATGTCTATATGTTCACCTTCCCACTTTAAGTATTCAGTTTAATAAGCATACTAAAACAAAAACCCTCAATGTGGGAGCATCCTCAGTTATGTGCAATACATTTCTAGAGTCCCTTTTTCCAGTGCGTCCAATGAAATAGCTCTTTCTAAACTCCCTGCATTTGTACCTACTCCTAAAGCTTTCATAGAGATGTAGAAATACAGTTTCCTACTTGTCCAGTTCCCATTGAGATTTCCAAATAAAAATAAAGTTGTGGTGGCTTGTCACACTTTGTGTTCTCATTTATTTGTAGTGCTAAGCTTATTTAACGAATGTAACATTACATGTTTTTGATTTCATACTCTTGTGTCCCAACTAAAACAACCTCCCCTTCCTCAGGAATTTGTTGGCCACTTCTAACCTAATGTCTTATTTTCTTGTTGTTGTGTCTTGGGTGAATCAGGAAGCCAGAGTGAGATCAAGAATACATAGGGATATATAAGAAATCAGACAGGCATTGTTTCCACAAATTGAAGACTCTGAGGTGTATATATACATTCTATGACAGATTCTACTTACCTGCAGAAATTAAATGAACAACGAGAAAAAAATAAAAGGGTGTCTAAAACAAAAGAAAGTGTTGGTCCTTGGAATAACAACTTGTTATACATAATGTATTCCAGCAAGGGAAAAGCACAGCAGGGGCATCCCTGGTGTAGATACAAAGGAGTTGACCAGGTAACCTCTGATGGAAACATTTTCTCTGGCCACTTTCCAGGATGAGCCTGGAAGGACTGAATATTTTTTATTTTACCTAATATAATGCCACTTCACGAGGGTGACACATAGTCTGCTTCTTAAGGTCTGATTCATTTTCCTTTTCACTGCAGTGACCTTTGCAAACACATTGGCAGCTCTGAAAGGATATGCAACGTATTAATATCCTGGTTGTCTTGCTATTCATGACTTTGTAAAGTAAAAGTCAAAGCTGAATTAAAGCCCCATTGCTAGAAATCTTAAACCCACACTGAAGCTTCAAAGATAATAAAAACTACCATTTCAGAAGAGGACAGTGAAGTATATTAATATAGTCCAATTGTGAAAAAAAAAAACAACAAAACATTAAAATAATGAAGCACAAACATAGTCTACAAATAAATAATTTTTAAATTTTAAAATAAAAAAATAAAAAGTTTTAAAAATCAGTATGTAGATTCTAGACTTTTAAAAGCCGGAAAATTAAAGAGAAAAAAAAAAAATACAGCTTTTGGGTTTGGTTGTTTTATTTCCATAGTTTTCTGTCCCTTTTGGCACTTCAATATAAATCATGATTTTAACACATATTTATTATTATGGCTGTATGTAGTATCTATTTCTTTCTCAGCTATTTTAAAGTATACATTGTTAATGTGATGTGACTAAATGGTTTAATACATATCCTACAAAGAATTATAGAAAAATTTAAAAGTATTTGTAGCCATAACCTGAATCACTGCTTTTGGTAAATTAAATACATTTTGGCAAGTAAAATATTTTTTTTTAAAGTAAATTAAATAAGTGGGTTTTTTTAAATTTCTTTTGGGGTGACTATATCAGTATCATATGCAATATAGCATTTTTTGAAAACACATATTCAGTTTAATACTTTGCTTGGTTGGTTTTTTTCCCCAATACACTGATTTAAAAAAAGCCAAAAACTATTTTGCTGAATGTGCTACTTTCTGGAAGAACCCGCTGCAATTTTAGTATACAGACATGAACTCAAAAAGCAAATTACTTTCACATTTTCTATGAAAAGTCAAAATTATCTGTGAAAAATTCTATCTGCATTTAGGTGAAAAAAAATTAGCAGAAAACATTGCTTTCTTCAATATTTTCCACTGAGCTAGTAAAACTGAGTGCTATAAATGGCACTTTCAGATTCATAGTTTCATTAAGATTTTGATAAAAAGTAGTATTTCATCTTACAGAGATGATAGCTGGGTTATTCTGGTGACTAAGGAAAGTTCTGACTCATACAATGTTATATTACTTAGCCATGCTAACTTTTCTTATTTCCTTATCCTGTGTTTATTTTCTTGTTCCAGTCTTGTGTCTCCCAGTCATCTCTATTTCATTGCTTCAGACATGTCAATAGTTACTCCGGTTACATTTGTTTCCTGTTGATCTTAGTAGTAAGTTGTTGAAAGACTGTGAAGAATGACAGATTTTTAGACATGCAGATTTGTACACTGTAAATAATGTATGTTCTAACTTGTTTGTGAGTTCTGTCCTAACACCATATCTTTGCTAAACATAGTCATATATTTTATGACAGAGCACAAAGAAACCTGAAAGCATTTAAGTGATATTCTTTATAAAATTCCAAAGGTGGACAAGTAGTGATTTAACTGCAAACCGAATCATGACTTGGAATAATGAGCAGGAATACAGGAAATAGTTGAAGGTTGTTGATTTTTTGTGACTTTTAGCTGTTCACAGATGTTTTGAAATTCCAGGAGACATCCAGAACTTTTAAAGAGTTTCTGTATTAAGTTTAACACTTTGTCTTAATGTTGGAATGAACAGGCAAATGAGTGCAAATAATAGTGAATGTGTCATAAGTCATTGTTCTTCCTAACAAGCAAGAAGCACACAATCACTCCATGAATTTTTCAAAAGTTCTTCAAATGCCATATATGTTACAATAATTCAGACACATGGACAATACCAAGACAAAAGCTGCATCTATAACTAATTATTTCAGCAGAAACTAAACCAAAGCAATAAATTTATACATGGCTTTCAAACAGAGTTAGTGGACATGGCATGCTTAATTCAAGATAGTACTTTTGTCATCTGAAGTAAAATACCTGTATTTTCCTTGACAGACCACTATTTAGACATAGCGTGAAAAGATTGTGCTTAGATAGGTGTATATTCATATAATACGGACAGAATGTTTCCAGAAATCTATTGCCAAGAACTATTGACCCCGGCTGAAACTGGATTTGTATGTGCTGAGACTGATGAACCCATGGGTGATTTCTGACTCTTCAGAGAGTTTATAAGGATATAGCTAAGAAACATCTTTTTTTTAGGCCTCTGTGGGATAGCACATGCAGATTGATTTATTTCAGTTATTGCTACATGACAGTGGCACCTGTTCATGTAAGGATGAAAGCACAAGTTGTATTCAGAAGTTGTTAATCTTATGGGGTTTTTTAGGGTTGTTTTCTGTGATTGACACCCATGTAATCAACAGGTTTTTCACATTCATAAGGCATCAGGATCTGACTTGAAAAATCCATTGAAAAGGTTAAACATAACTCAGGTCTTCAGCGAAGGTAAGTCCTTAGCATAAACTAAAGTAAATCTGAATAGTCTGGAACCTACTGATCATGAAATTAAGGCAGGAACAATAAACATTTCTAGAATCAGATGTATGATGTCATAGACATTAAATAATCCTAAATTAATATCCTAAAAATTAAACTCTGAGAAAAGCCAAAAGGAAATATTTTCCTCAATGTGGACCTAATCCAATAACAAATCAATAACATTTAATATTGAGAGTTACAACAATAAAATTTATGTTGTAACAGAAATGTTATATTTTTTTCTTTCCTGGGTTAATAATGACTGGTGAATCCTTAAATTACAGTACTTCCCCATGCTTCTTTCTGGAAACCCCTCTCATTTTCTTATACTTAGATCTTACAGATTCTTCAAAACATTATGTTAAATAAATGAGAAAAAAGCATGCAATTGTTCGTTCTTCTGGGAAATGCATAGATGTGGGCCTCAAATTTATAAAACTTACCAAAGCCTTTTAAAAATGCCAGAATACCATGCAACAAGTATTACAAACTTTTGTTCGATGCAAGACATATTTGATACACACCTATGCCCAAACCTAGCTAATGATATGAACTAGGAATTATGAAATTATATAGGAATACATAATGATAGCAAGTTCAGTGGAATTATTTTACATAATTTTGTGTTCTGTAATATTCTTCCAGACTTTATTTAGCTAAATGAATTGATAAATATCACCTGTCTCTGAACCAAACAAAAGCATATAGTGTGCTGAAAACAGATAGAAAATAGTCTAACACACAGCGATTTGTTAAAATTTTCATTCTAAAAAGTGTGTTTCTTTTTCTTTTACCCTTACAGACATTGCAAAGAGGAAGTAGAAAGGTGGGAAAAAGTGGTAAGTTATATTAACTGAATGCAATTTTCTCCAGCTATGCTCCCTCAAGGACATTAGTAATTTATCTATTAATTTACCTTTACTTAGAAAGTATTATGCAATTTTATCTGAAAACACATGAAAAGATCAATTACAGGACTATGAATTCTACATGGTCAAATGATTTATTGCTTGGTCATCCAGCAGGACCTAATAATAGCTGTAATAAGGAAGACTTTGAAATAAGTAAGATATTAAATTGTTTCACCATATGCTCATAATCATCATTTTCTTGCTGAGGGTCATAGTATGGCTACCCTTAAAAGAATGAGATGAGCAGAATAGAGTGTTAATTGTTGTTCTGTAGGTAGAGAGAGAGCAATTGGCACAAAACACATTGAGATTTGTATTATAACTCGCCAAGGCATTATAATGCTTGAGTTTCCTGCATGATAAAATACTTTTTAAAGAAGCAATAACAAACAGATGGCAAAATAAAAAATAAAATAAGGGTAAAAAATAAGGTGGAGAAGAGAAATCAGCAAGCAAGTGAAGACAAATAAATTAAGAAAATAAGCATTCTAAAGAAGATTAAGACTAAAAAAACTTTTTATTCATAATTATTTAAAAAATTTTCAAACTGAACTTCTTTTGCTGTTATCTGATATTCCCTTTAAAAATCTGAAGTAGTGATTTGTGTAATTACCAGATGTTTTATCTTATAAATTCACTGGCTTTATATTTTCTCAGGGAACTTGTTAGCTAAGAGCAAAGCAGTTAGCACCCAAAGTAAATGAAAGCAATTCTGAGTAAAAAGGACAGGTTCATGAAACAAAAATAAAATAATCACAATTTAAAGAAAACAAACAATATATAAAAAAGAATGTCCTGATTCTAAGCCTGGAGAGGGGTGATTTTCCTAAAGCGCTTCTACTTTTAACCGACTTCGAGTTTTTAAATTGGACTGAGTATAAACATAGGGGTTTACTGCTTAACCAATCTTTAGTCATTAGTGCTGGTGCTTCTGGTCTCTGAGTACTCTCTAGAGATTTAAGAATGGCAAATTCAAAGAACCAGCAGACTGCATATTTGATATTTACTGCTGTGATAAGCATTTCTTCAACAGGTGCCCTTGTTGGTTGACAATTTAGCCTTTGAAAGGTTAAAATGCTAATGTCAGATTTCACTGTTCTGTATTATGCCACTATATTAGTAGCACTACAGATTGCTAAGACAGGTAGATCACTGATGTAACTATTCATTATATTTTCTTGACTGACACACAATCGATATACAAAGTACCTTCACTTGTTCACATTTATAGTTGTGATCTCTGAATATGGTGACCTCTGAGTATTGGAGTTGCTGAACTGAATTCTGGAATTTGCTATATATCAGGGAATCATTGAGCAAGCTATAGTTCAGTTTTTTGCCACTTGTCATCTGGCAGATACAGAATGGGAGCAGATCAAGGATCCTCCAGAGTAAAATGAAATGACAGTCCAAAGCTTTCTGTTTCTTTGTATCTTGACCATTTCATTAATTGCCACTGTCTTTGTTTTATGGGCAAAATAGAAATTATGTCATACTGACTATGTTAAGTCACAGTGCTTGAAACATTCTAAATGAGTCTGCTTGTAAACCTGTTGGTAACAGCGCAAGACTGTGTCTTGTTCAAACATGAAGAACAGTGTCTGACTGATACTCTGAAAAACAACTTGAACATGCAAATATGCAGCCTAGAAAGACAGAAACATTTTGTGACCTCTTCAGCTTTGCATGGTTCTCCATATGAGCTCAGTTTATTATTTTCTTATTTAGAAAAAGTTAGTGTTGATAGCTTTGCCTTTCTGTATCTCTCTCTGTATGAAGTCCACTATAGTTGGGTTTGAGAATGCCATGATTCTTAATGTCCAGATGATTAAGATAAATGAGAAGAAAAAAAGAAGTAAAAAATTGTTCAGATCTTAGTGAACTAGAAATTGGCATTTTTCTGTCATAAATACTTTAGTACTGAGTTTGTAATGCTATTAATATTGCTAAGCCACCAAAATATTCAGCCTTGATATACTATAATTTTTTCTTAATTTACACATTAACCTTATTTCTTTAAATTTTTTGAAAAAATGTTGACAATTAAAAATGAAATGCAAAGTGGAGTCATTTTATGTGAAGCTTCATAAAGAAGGCCTCCTTATCAACTCCTTTGCTCTGCAAGATCTGGGCCTCCTTGTTGTCTCCATTACACCACAAGGCACCAAAGTGGATGATGTTTCTTCCTGTAGTTTTTGGGGAGGTTTGTGTCACTGTGAGAGATGGAGCAAAAAAACCAAGAACAGCTCCAAATACAAAACAACGCTGCACGTGGTGGCTCAGGCACTGCCCAGAGGTCTTTCTGGGCTGACTGCTGAATAAAATGGCTAGTAAAGAGGCAACAGTCTTTTGTTCAGTGATTTGTATCTTTGGAAAATAAGAGTTTGGACATTCTTTGTAAATAACTATTCTTCCTAAGAAAGGCTGGCTACCAAACTTTGGTTAATAATTTATGTCAAAAAATGCTAATAATCATATAGTCCTTATCAGTAGTAGGACATTTCTCTAGTCATTAAAAAGAAGATAAAATAACCAGTGAGAAATCTACCTTTGTGACAGAGATCTCCATTATCAATATATTCAAATACACACACTTTGAATCATCAAGAGTTGATATCAAAAGACACTGTAGAAAGAAATAATCACGCAAAAGAGTAGGCAAAACTCGCCTACATTTATATACATACAAACACATACAGTCAAGGTGTCTTCTGGATGACATTTCCAAATGTCCAGAGACAGACCTGTAGTCTCTTGAGTGGCTCTTACATTTTTATTACAGCTGAAGTCACCAGGCAAGCTGATACCATCTGGAATAGCAAATCAGAATGGGTTCATCTAAATAAATATTAATGCTACCTACACACCTGAAAGCACAGCAGGGATCAACCATACTGATAAAGCACATGACCCATAACCTTTCTTCTCCTGTTAATGGAAATATCAATGCAGAAATCAAAACCATCCTCTCTATAATCAGCAGTAGATTTTCTTAGCTGTTGGTGTGACAGCTGTTCTAATTCTGTTTTTGCTGAAGGAAGATCTATATTCAAATGTTTTAGAATCAACTACAAGATTTCTGTATGTCCTGCTTTCAGCTTAATTCAGAGTTATTTCTCTTCCTAGTAGCTGTTATAGTGCTGTGTTTTGGACTTATAGTATGAGAATAACGCTGATAACATGCTGATGTTTTAGTTGTTGCCAAGTAGTATTTACACTAGTCAAGGACTTTTTAGCTCCCCATGCTCTGCCAGGTGCACAAGAAGCTGGGAGGGAGCACGGGCAGGACAGATGACCCAAACTGGCCAAAGGGCTATTCCATACCACATGGCGTCACGCTCAGTATAGAAACTGGGGGAGTTGGCCAGGGGGCAGTGATCGCTGCTCGGGGCCTGGCTGGGCATTGGTCAGTGGATGGTGAGCAATTGCATTGTGCATCACTTGTTTTGTATATACTTTTATCATCATTATTATTGCTATTATTTTCTCTTTCTCTGTTGTCCTATTAAACTGCCTTTATCTCAACCCACAGGTTGTTTTTTTGTTTTTGATTTTTTTCCCCCCAGTTCTTTCTCCCATCCCACTGGGGCAGGGGAGGGCAAGTGAGCTGCTGTGTGGTGCTTATTTGCCATTTGGGGTTAAACCACAACACTGTAGTACTTTCTTTTCATTTTCTCTTTTTTCCTACCTTGGATGATGAAACTTGCAATAATCATCATACCTTTTGTTTATATAGCAACTTTCATTCTAGTGGATACTGATATACTTATAGATTGTCAATGAAAGGCTTG
>VZTL01074219.1:23166-39261 GCA_013400535.1 Scopus umbretta | reverse complement strand
TCCTCTGCTTCTTGTGGAGTCTCTGCTCACTGCCTTGGCCTCAGGGATGGTAGTGTGTGGCTCCACCGGTCTATCTCCCTCAATGTCACAACAATAAATAGGTAAGAGTAATTTCAAGCATAACAATGAGAATATTTTTTTGAAAAAACAGAATACTAAACCCTTAACTGAAGTCCCTGTTAAATGTACATTCTTCCTGAAAAGAATAATTATACTGTTTTTTTTTAATGGAAGCTACATGTTAGAACTAGAGAAAAATATTGACCAGTTAGCTGTAAAAAGTTGTAGTTTTGCTAAGACCAAGATGTTTCCATTGAAGTATTCCAATTTTTGACCAACCCTTTTTTAAATACTTAATTGGGGAGCTGAAGGGTCTGTTTTTTCTGCATACTAAGCAGCATTGGTCTCCAAAGATTTTAATGCGAGCGGAATACCTTGCTGGGTTTGATCCTAAAGGAACTATATATCTCTCTATAGTACCTACAGAATAAAATTCCACTGTTGAGTAAGTCTCTGAAGACTAACAGAAATGAGAGAAAAGGCTCTGTCAAAGAACACAAGCTAGATACTCTCTTATGAATCCATGATCCAGAAGAATAGTCAGTCCCACACTGTTACATTTATGGCTTGAGGGGTCAACATCCCTTAGTCTGATAAACTAAATAGGTACAAGAATCCACAATTTTACCAGTCAAGACAGATTGTGCAAGATACGAACTAGAACTAAAAATACAGTCTGACTGGAAGCTTCCCTTAAAATCTCTTCAAGAATAAAAGAGCTACCCTGGAAGAGAGATAAACATTGCATACAGAATATTTTCTACTGAGAAATACAAGTAATTTTTTTTTTCATTAAATAAAGAAAAAAGTAAAATCCAGTTATAAGAATCTGAAAAATGAAATTGAAACAATATTTTTAAAAAAGGAAATTAATAAAAATCACTAGTGGTGAGGATATGGTGCATTGCTTGAAAATACTTCAATATAATTCTTTCCTTTGATTCACCTGGTGCTTTCAAGACATTCTATAAATCAAGCAAGTAGTTGTTTTCTGGGGCAGTGGATAACTAATATCTCTAACATTGTGTGGCATATGCTGGCTTTTAAAATAGCAGGTTCTGTAAAAGCAGGATCTGGATCATTACACTGTGATTTAGTAGAACCTTATTCCATGTGTATTCCCATTTGGCCAGACTACGAACCATTTACTAGCATTCGTATTCAGTAACTCACATGCTTTGTCCCACCTACAGGTTTCAGAATTGTGGCACTGTGTCAGTTTCACTGCAAGTGCAATATGGAATTAATCTATAAAAGCACTGATATAACAATCTGATTTACAGTGGTGTGGCTGAATGTTCTGAACAATTTAGAGTCTGAGATAAAGTATTGTAAGTCTAGGAGGACATTTCTGGCAGCTGCATTGGGTACTTTTTGTAGGATGTGGGAACAATCCAGACCTCTTGACTCACTACTGTATGTTACCCAAGCAGGTCATATTTGTGCTGAGTGGGCATATTCTATGCACAAAGGCAACTTAATTCATTCCGTAAGTTCGTAGTCCAGAAGAATATAAACATTGCTCTGTCACCACCACATTCTCATCACTTCTGTGTGACAGAAACACTGTCTCCCAAAGTCTACTGTCCTATGAAAAGGAGAGTCCTACCAACAGGAGGGATCAAGCTCAAAAGTGATAAATTTTCAATTGCCTTACATTTGTTAACTGTTTAATCAGCATTTGCTTAATATTAAATGAAGGAAAATAATTTGAGTGATTAAATTCTTCCATTCCCTTTTTTCCACCTCCCACCAAATCTATTTTGTTACCTAGTAAAACAGATTATCATTATTGCTATGCAGTGCATAACAACTGATGAAAATGATCAGACTATAGAGCTTAACAATGCATAGTGAAGGATGTTTCATTTTATTTTAATGCTTTTTATGACAGCATACTCTGGCAGAGCATATTGATTAAACAACTGATAATGCCACATTGTAAAACACCGAGATTCTTTGTACTTTATAAGGAATTGGCACTAAAAACTGAGCTGGACTTCTCCTATCTGAATATAGTCTTATTGAGAAAACTTCAGTCAGAGTCCCATTATTACTTATTCTGTGAGATAACTATGCAGTATGCTGTACCTAACTTTGCAGACAGACAAAAAGATGAGAGTGAGGTCTAGTCAAATGTCTCTAGCGTTCTGTTAATAAGGATTTTTTTTTTTAATTCTGATGTCATATATGAGTTCACTGTATTGAAAGAATGCTTTTATGTTGCTTCAGTTCATTACCCTGTGCTGATCTTATCACAAGAATGTTATTCACTTGTTTCTTCGATAATTAATATTGATTACATGTTAGTCCGTGAGCAAGTAAAGTGGCCTTCAGTCCGAGCCAGTAGAAAACCTACTTAGAAATTTAATAGATATTTCTTTTAGCTTGCTTAATGGTGTAGCTCTCTTGCCCAAAGCTGTTCTTATTGTAGTTAGAAGGTGATGAGTAGAGGAGGTAACTAGTTTTATTGTTGCCTATCCACAATTTCATTTGCTTGCTAATGCTTCCACCCAAATCTTTCCAAGCTGCTTTCCCTGAAAGAAGATACAACATGAGAAAATGAAAGAGCATGTGAATGGATTTTTTTTTAAGCCCAAAAGACCATTGTAGATTTGTTGTTTGATTGCTGGCTTTTATTCCTTTCAGTTCCTGCTCCTTTCTGTCAAACCAACTATATTCTGATAATGGGAGCCCAACCAACATTATTCTTGCTTTTCAGGAATGTCCCAATAAGGCCACCTTTAAAGGAAAAAAAAAAAAAAACCAAAAAAACAAAAAACTGTTCTGATCAAAGTAGAGGAATGCCTGAACTAAAAACCCAGCTCTGAAGATTCCTGAATTGTATTAGCATGAACCTCCAACTCCTAACTTTTCACCTCAGTTCCCTCATGACATTGTTGGAAAATGTATAACTCATCATAAACCAAATTTATAGACCAGACTATTTTACTTTACAGACAGAAAAGGAAAGAAGAAAATGTAGAAGAATAAGCAAAAAAATTTACAAATCAAATATTATGCAGAAGGCATAAAGTGGTTAGTACTGGATAAATGCTTTATTGTATCATTTACAAATTTTGTATTTTTTAACCAGAAAACCATCTAGCTACATATATTTAGAAACTAAGGCATGCATCTAATGGGTTCATAATAAGAGCTTAGGAGTCTGAGAAAGATCAGAAAACATGCCTTTGAAAATGGAGAACAAAGAGGTCCTAAAATTATCTGTTTTGCTAAGCATAGATTTGAAACAGTCCTTGAAGACTGTGTCACTTTACTTAAATGTCAGATAATGGTAGTCACCTGCTAAGCTGAGCCAGCATTGTCCCTAAAAAAACCCTACAGTAAAGTATATTTAAACAGACAACAGACATCCAATGAAAAAGAACATTAATTAATAGAAAACACACTTTAGTAAATTATTTATCACCAATGGCTATATCCTCACAAGAACACCATCATTTTGCTAATGTATTTTATATTAACCTATATACTGAAATAACCTAATGGGTACCCTGCAGATTTGGGGTGACATTTACATCCCTAATACTGGAGCATTTCTGCTGGTCACCATGTATTAACATAGTTAAGATGCTTTTTGCCTTTGGCAGCATGCTTGTTTCTGCCTTTCCCACACATATAGATCAGCTGAGGGATTGAACCAAAGGCTACATTAGCACTTAGCTAGGCAGAAAACCTCCTGATAAAATGTAGAATAGATGACAAAGGTAGAGGAAAAATGGTATAGCAACATATAGTACAGATACACTTTTTTTTTTTTTTGTGGAGTGGGTAGCAGTGATAGATAGACACTGGAACACCTGGCTGTCCACAGTTCCCCAGGGGCACTCTGCAAATAGCTGACCTAATTGCAGGTGCTGGGATTGCTGCTAAAGTCAGTAATTGCCAGCTGTTTCCACAGAGTAGTATCTAAGTAATTTTGGTAATTCCAAATTGTGGTAGAGTCAATTCAAACATTGTCATCAGCAGAAATTATTTAAGTTCACTTTACTGGTCATGTATGCACGCTATTCTCTTTTACTCTGCCAGCAAATTGGCTAATCTGCCAACAGAAATATTCACATGTGGGAGGAAAGAAAGAATAGGAGCTGCCTGTCAGCTGGTGTCATGTGAGAGCAAAAAGCCTCCAAGGATACAGTCACAACAGAAGATAGATGGCCCTCCAGCTATTTCTATTTCGGTCATGGTCCTCCAAAGCACGTAAAAAATACTGAAAAGTCTCAGGTGAGGACCATCACACTTTTATGAAGATCAGTTCCACATCAAATAAAAGAAATCAATGTATTTTCTAGAGAAATGTAATTTTCCAAATTCACTGGTAGATTTTATATCTAGAGGGGGGTCATTAAGAACATCCATACTGAGTTAGAGAAGACCATAGAATTTCAGCAAGTCATTTATTGTCTCAAAAATATAATCTGGATGAACTAACACTTACAGTTTAGAAAAATAGCTAATTGTCTTGATTTAGGTTGGCCATGGAGTTGAGGATACACATCCTCTATAGATAAAATATTTTAGAGATTGATTATTCTTGCTGTTACAATATGCATTTCTAGTCTTGATTTGTATAACTTTAGGTTGATTCTTGATATAACTACCTGTAATGGAGCAAACAGCCAGATCTTCTTCCAAGCTCTCCAGACCCAAATATCCCTCTGCCTTGGAAAGGATAAATTTGAATTCGTAACTTAGCACACCCCTATTAAATAGATTTAGGTCTAATAAGTAACTCTGATCTGCAAATTCTATCTAGCGGAAAAAACATGTCTAATCCCATATGCAAAAATAAGAGAAAAATAAGAGAGGTGATGCATGGCAGTTCACAGATTAGAAATATTCCTACAAGAATCCCAGGTTGCAGAAGAGATGTTTTTCTTTAAATAAATGCCCAACATTCCTCCTGATTTTAGTTAATCCTAAATAGCATAAGCACATGATGCATGTATTTATAGACACAATTTTTTTCCTAGACCATTCAAGACAGTTGTGGGACTGAGAGGTAATTAATAGTGTTTTGCTAAGAGGATGGTGAATCTGTCTATTAAGAAGCTGACACTATCCGAAGGAAAGAATTGACAAGCTATTATTGGGACATCAGAGATTAAATGATTTTCCATTTCTTACTTTCTGGTTTTCACCTTATGTTGTAGCAGTTTGTGTAGCTGTTCCTCTTGCCACCCACATATTTGGCCTCTGAATCCAGATACAGAAAAGTGCATCAGGTTACCTCTGTGTATTGATGTGGTTGCATGTATACGCATTGGTACTGCAAGCCGTGAGACTGAAATGGAGAC
Organism: Scopus umbretta; assembly: GCA_013400535.1. Taxonomy (NCBI): domain Eukaryota; kingdom Metazoa; phylum Chordata; class Aves; order Pelecaniformes; family Scopidae; genus Scopus; species Scopus umbretta. The sequence goes on along the minus strand of VZTL01074219.1, from coordinate 33,880 downwards.
TTTTTGCTTGAAAACATTAGGTTATGTAGGGAAAATATTTTAAAATATACTGAAAGACACGTGATGAAGTGGGAATTCCTAAAAGCTGAGTTTTGAAGTGGAGCCATTTTTGTGCAGAAGTGTTGAACTATTAATGTTGAAGTGTGTGAGTCCAAGTGGATCCAGTGTGAGAGGAAATCCGTAGCTCTTTAAAGTAAATAGAGTTTCCAGATAGATACCAGTAGGACTCCAAATTTTTAAAGCAAATTTAAAAGAGCTTTTAGATGCCTGTAAGCTGCCGAGAGAACTGAGACAAAGAAGTCTTAAAGGAACACCCATATTTGCAGAGAAAAAATGCACCAAACTTTTTCTTTCATTATGTGGATTTGAATTGATACAGCCAGTCTCAAAATGAGTGTTTGTAGTGGTGAAAGAGTGTGGGAGCTTCAACTGCTTGAGTACAATGTAGCACTTAAGAAAGCTTAGCAATACAAAAATTCATCATCTGCAACAGTATTTTTATCCCACTATCTGAATATTCAGGCACTGTTCTGAGAACAAGTTTATCCTGAGAAGTAGAAGATAAGACTATGAATCAGCTGGTATTTTTTTTTAGCCAATGAAAATACTGACTGAGCCATCACTCTTGGATTTTATACTCCAAATATACTTGCATTCCAAATCAACTGTTATTAAGTAAAGAGCTTATTGAACTCATAGCTAAACAAAGGAATCTGCTCAGCATACATATCTCCAGAATTTATAGGCTTGCAGCAGGATTAGTGAAATACCATTATTTGTTTCATCATCATCTTGTGCCATGGAGAAAGTTATTCTTTTTTAATTCATAGTTATCTATTTCCTTCAGTCTCAAATAGAATATTTTTCTGACAGTTGTATAAGCTGATATGAAGTTATTCACAGCATTTTACTAAGCAAAACTACAAATATCAGTGCCTGTAACAAGTAAACCCAATTCTTACCAACAGAAATCACTTTTCCTATCTGAATTAGGGTGCCATATCTACCCCAATTTAGGATTTTTTAGTTTTTAAATACCAGTGTGATATAAAAGTGAGCACTGAATTCCAGCACTGCCTCACTGATATGTTGAATGCTGAAAATTAGCACTAGTCTTCCCATCAGGGACTGTAAATCTACTATCACGTGTGGTATTTGGAAAGTTGATTGCTGGCTCAAGTGTCTTATCATAAAACAGTTTTCAATTCAGTATACTGACACTTTAATTTGTCTGTTCTTTACCGCTCAGAATTAAGGAAGGGGCATCATTCCAAGCTATTTCTCTAATACCATTTCAAAGCAACATGCCTTTTGACCTCTGAATTAAACTGCAAATCTCTGTGCATACACAGTATTTTGCAGTGCTGAGTTACTCCTTACATTAAATCTCCAGCTGGTTTACCTTGCCACTGAGAAAATGCAACCACTTGTTCAGCAAAAAGGAGATTACTATGAAATAAATTACTGTTTTTTCAAGGAAATTAAAGCTTTATGGAACACCTTGATTCAATGTAAAACTGCATTGCTATTCTAGAACCTGTTAGTCAGCTCAGCACAAAGCATCTTCATTTATTTTTATTTATATGCATAACAAAGAATATCAAGGTCAAAGTTTCTTTCAGGAATGAAATTATGTGAAATTGCTTAGAGTTTATTTACTTCTCACAGTCACGTTGAATGTAATCTATTATGCATACCATATGTGCAATCGTTAAACATCTGACCAAAGGCCTTTCAAAACATCTTAATTTCTATTATCTTTGGAAAACAGCCTCAGTCCTATGAAAAGACCCTTGTAATCAAGCATTAGCACCTATGCAGAAGATTCTTCACTACAGTGGGATTCTCCCTGTAATTTGGGCTTAAAACAAGTGTGCATTTTTAACCAAAAAAAAAGGACAGAGATAGTGTACTCAAGGACACATAGATCATGACCAAATGTGGGTACTTAATAATCATGATGGAGTGAAAAGAATTCATGAAAAAGTAAGGAGGAGGGGAAAAAAATGGGGCAGGGAAAACAAAAGGGGCATGTCATCAGAACCCTCAGCTCCAAAGAATGAGTTAGTCAGAGCTGAGTCAATCAGAGTTGGTTCAATCATTGCCTCTCTAGTAGGGAGAGCTCCATTCACTCTCTCATCTGCCTTTTTGTCATTCAGGACCTAAATGGCATCAACCTGCTTGGAGCTCATTTAACCTCTCATAGCCACGTGTAAGACAATCAATCTTACCTATTTTAGTGTTTAAACATCGGTCCCATAATAAAAGCAGTGACAGGAAACCTGATCTGTTCCAAGGTTTATACACGTAAATGAAGAAAAAAGGTACTTGTTAGGTCACATATATACTTAGGACTCTAGTCCCGTAAGTGAGGAAGTGGATTTCAAGTACAGTGCCTGCTCTGTGGTCACCACTCATGTATGCTGCTAATCTATATTAAATAGGACTGCTTTCAGTGAAAGCAGAGAATGTAATGGAGGGGCTAAGGCCAACTTTAAAAATTGCCTCTCTCCATCCTATTTTCTCATCTGCTGTGCATAGAATCTTTCCTTTGTCTACTCCAACTCACTGCAATTTATGTCTTGTCCCAATGTTGTCCCAAATAGAGTTTGTTTACCCGGTGTGCAATAAGTCAATCTTCACACACTGAGACAAGATATTGTTTTATTTCATTTCTGTGCAGAGGTGGGTGCTAGGTGGTAACTCCACAAAGCTAGCACACTGAATCATCAAGTCAGCCTCTATTTATACCCGTTCATTACGATCTTTCATTCCCTAATACATATGCAGTGCTATGATTGGCTAAAATCTCTTCGCCTGCTATTTAAATTAATGAGCATGCTCAGTTATCCTTCAACTTGAGTCTGGGGTGTAATTGTGGTAGGGTGCTCATGAGTCAGTGGTCGTGATCTCCCCCTGCCAGAATTACCTTTCCCTTAATTTCCTTCCTGGCAGATCTTAAATGACTTCTCATGGTTTACTGATCAAGTCAGTAACATATCACCTAGACTTCTGCTCTTGGACAATCTGTTAACTAAACAAAAGCACAGTTAGGGTAGGGCCTTAAAACAGACATCTATAGCAGCATCAGTTTTGGACAACACCAAGAGATTGCCCATAGCAGAACTCAATATGCATATTTTTTCCAACTGCTTAGTTCTGAGCTATTCTAAAACAAAATGCATGCATTTATGCATGTGAAAACAGCAGCAGTCACTGTTAATGGAACTGCAGATAGACAGAAAAAGAAAGGAATTTCTTAAGTGCAGCATAGAGCTGAATCAACTCTGAACAAATTGACTATGTTCAGAAGTTTGATGGAGACTCAGCATTCATTGCAAAGTCTGGCAGAGATACATGCAAGAATCTATGTGATCTCAGAGACACTAAAATCAAATGCAACCTTATCTTGTGCTTATGAAAGCAATGCTAGCTATGGCTTGGCCCTGCACTAATGCAATTATACAACTGTTGTTTTGTTTAAAAGAATGCATGAACTGATTTTCCATGTTACTGTGGCTCATGCATCTAAACAACATCTGGTCCTAACCTGGTAAAATCCACATGCTGCTATGCTATGTCACATATTGTTACTGGTTCTGATTTTCATTGGATTGTTTCTACCTTTTCTGACATGACTATGTATAGAAGTAATATTCACATCTAGGAACTTATCTGCAGCCACATGATGTTTTGGGTGTTTTAGGGTTTTTTTTGGTTTGGGTTTTTTGGTTTGGTTTTTTTTTTGTTTTTTTTTTTTTCCTCTTGACTGAAACACTCAGTCATTCCAAAAGCTTCATCTTAAAAATACTCAAGCAGGCAGTCATAGGCTGGGGCACACATGGGCTGCTGGCTTAGGACTGCAGGAGACGTGATGGGATGATTGAGGACCATGAGGCAGAAGGCAAGGTTGGATTTCTTCTCCCTTATACAATCTGTAAAACAGGATGTCCTGCATGGGTTCTTTTACTGACTATTGTACATTGAATTATATATGTGGTCACAATTAATGTCACAATGTGACATTGAATCAATGTCTCTATGCTAGGGTCTTACCTGTAGGTATGACGCTGTCATTATAGGATTTCTCTCATGTATAAATACTGTGGCTTAGCCCCTGTCAGCAACCAAGCACCCCACAGCCGCTCACTCACCCTCTCCCCCCAGCCCGGGTAGGGTGGGGGAGAGAATCAGAAGGGTAAAAGTAAGAAAACTTGTGGGTTGAGATAAGGACAGTTTAATAATGGAAATAAAATAATAACAACAATAATAGTAATAAAAATTGTAATGAAAAGAACAACAAGAGAGAAACAAAACCCAGGGAGGGAAAAAAACAAGTGATGCAACTGCTCACCACCCGCTGACACACACCCAGCCAGTCCCTGAGCAGCCATCGCTGTCCCCCGGCCAACTCCCCCCAGTTTCTATACTGAGCCTGAAGTCCTATGGTATGGAATAGCCCTTGGGCCAGTTGGGGTCAGCTGTCCTGGCTGCGCCCCCTCCCAGCTTCTTGTGCACCTGGCGGAGCATGGGAAGCTGAAAAGTCCTTGACTAGTGTAAACACTACTTATCCGGGTTAAACCACAACACATACAAAACAAGGTATCACAAAAGATTCTTGTTGTCTCATCTACTGCACTCACACAAGTTGCTTATGACTATGCCTTACAGAATGCATTGCTCTGTAACAAACCTACTAAGGTAAAAAGCCATCCATACCTTGTCATTATTCAGACAAAGCAAACAAAAGAAGTATCTTTTGCTTACTGGTAAGAATAGGGCACTCTGTAGAAGCCTTTTCTTCATCAGTTTGTGATGGGTTGGCCCTAGCCAGTGGCTATGCACCACACAGGCACTTGCTCACTCTCCCCCCTGCAACAGGACAGGGGAGAGAGCAGCAAAAGCAAAAATGAGAAAACTCATGGGTCAAGGTAAAGACAGTTTAATAAGTGAAAAAAAGAGGTTAAAAAAAATACAGAAGTGATACAAAGGCATTCGCTCACCATTTCCCACAAGCAGACTGATACCCAGTCAACCTCCAAGCAATGGCTACCTTCCCAAAAACTCTTTCTCCCAGTTTTTATTGTTGAACATGGTGTTATATATTCCCTTGGTCAGTCTGGGTGTCTCCTGGCTGTGTTGCTTTCAAAATCCTTGCCCCCACCCCCCGTCTACTCACTATAGGGGGCAGAGTGGGAAACAGAGAAAGCTGTGAGGCTGTGCAAACATTGTTTAGCAACAGCTCAAACGCTGGTGTGTTATCCACACTGTTTTATTAGCCACAAATCCAAAACACAGCACCATAGGGGCTGCTATAAGGAAAATTTACTCCTTCCCAACCAAACCCAGCAGTCTAACTCCTCCCCTCTAAATAATTAAACCTTGTATTTCATCTCAGTGCACCCATTTTGTCATTTAGCCAGATTAGCAGGGAGGCTTGAGCATCCTGAAAGGTTCCAGGGCCATCTTCACCTTCTGTAGGTGTCTCACCTATACCTAGATAAGTGAGTGATATAGACCACTGCATCAAAGTGTGCATCTCTGGTTAAGATAAATTATTTTCTCCATCAGTCTTGGAAATGCTGCTGGAGTTTAAATTAAATGTACTGCTAAAACTAGCATGTCTCATAGAGTATAGAAAAGACAATTGGCTTCTGGAATCTGGGAAGCCAAAAGCATCTGCAAATATCACTTGGTAAGTCAAGTTTAGTTACATATTGGCCATCACCCAAGCCCAGTAGCATTTCATTAATCTGAGGTATTGGATGTACATCTGAACCAGATATTACATTTAGCTTCCAGAAATCGATACAGAAATCAGATATGCTGGTAAGGTTCCGGAACTAATGTAATTAGGCTGCAGCATTCTCTGTGTAATGCTGTAATGACTAACTGTAGCATCTTCCATAATTTGCCTTTTACTATATTCCATAACTGTTCAAGATCTGAGTCATTTGTAAAACTCTTCCAGGTTCAGGTGTTCCTGCTATAGAAGTAATCACATCCAAATGCTTTTAATTAGCTATCTAACTTCTCCATGCTGCCCAAGAGCTGAGTAATCCCAAATGGTATTTTTGGTCCTTTCGTCAGACTTCTGAGGTTCCAGCTGCTTCTGAAACAAGCCACTGGCCATGTGTCCTCTATGTCTACCACTGTTTCTGGATACTAACATGATAAATCTGAGCTCTTCATCATTTTCTCATTAGCAAATTTTTTTGCTAAATTTCCCTACATGCCCATAACTTCAAAACTCTTTAGACCAATAATTCATTTTCTCCAGTGGAAAACAACAATACCCAATTGCCTATTTCTGTATCAATAACAGGGTAATCTTAATAAAGAATTGCTCTGAGTACTGCTGCCGACTGTAGGGTTTTTTCCAGTAAAAGGATTGAAAGTGTTTTGTATTTTCTTCTGTCCTAGTACATGCTGTATAACATTCTGATTTGTGGTCCCTTGTTTCTGTTAGGATTCCTGAAGGTGGGTCAGCAGTCACTGCAGGTTGTTTTTCAGAGAGTAACATAAAGGGTGAAAACCCTGTAAAACCTTCCAAATTTTGAAGATCCTACTGATTCTGGCGTTCAACGATCATCTGCTTTTGAAATGTTTTGTTTAATGTACATTTGCACCATACAGACTCAGTGTCATGGGCAAAAAACCCCATAGCTTAAATTGTGAACACCGAGCAGATAATTGGGTGTATGGGGAGGGTGAGTAAACAAAACTGAAGCACACACAGACACTAGAGGAACGTGATATAGGGGCAGCATTGTAAAAACTAAACAGAAGTTAGAACAGCCTTTACAATGGTGTTGCAAGTGCTTGTGGCCACAGGTACCCCAGGGCTGGCACTCGGCTAACGTAGTGCACAGATCCTTGGGACTTTCGCTCATGCCGAGGGACTGTGCCATTTCAGCCTGGGGCACCGCTGATGGGCTAGTAGTGATTCCAGTAGGCTCCAGGTGAGTATAACCAATAGCCTAAACCTTTATACTAAATCCATTTAGGGATGCAGGTACAGGAAATAGGATGTGCCAGAACTGACTTTTTTAAATGTCTGTGACCCAGCCGGCAGGCACCTGAGTTTCCTGATGTACGCGTTTCTTGTACATGTTGTCTGTTTCTTGTCTGATGAGACGTCATAATAATTACCTCTGTTACTGTAATCTTAGCAGGCAACGTATCAGAAAAGAGATTAAGCAAATTCAAAATTAGTTACTCTTTTTCTATAGCTGGAATATCTTCACAGGGGTAAGGAGGGAAAATAGATACTTAGCTATAAATTCATAATCAGTCATAATTTGAATTCCATGTATATCCATGGGGACAAGCTTTAAACAGCAAAACACTAGTTTGCTTGCTATGTACTACATACTGTTATACACTCCAAAATTATTGTGTAATTTTTGTCTGCTGCTTGTGCCATGTAAAGCTGGACATTGTAGTTCATGGAATTCGGACATTTTGAATAGCCTCAGTTACATGGTTTTCTCTCCATTTAACTGGTAAAGCACTTGTGGAACAATGACACCTTCTTCCAAGACTTGCTCTTCAAGGGTTTTCAGATTTCCATCAGATTGCTTCAAGGGAAAAAAATAAACCATTATTACTCTCTACACCTGGTAACACTGGAGAGCCAAAACAGCCACAGGGCTGAGACAAATAGCTAAATAATGTGCTAGGGAGGGTTTTCCGTCTCATATATCTTCAATAGAAGTGTTAACTAAATTCCATTAATGGTGTCAAATTCTGCCTTCAATTACACCTGTGAAACCTAATGGAGAGAATAGAGTGTGCAAAGAGAGACTTTGGCCTTGCAGATGCTTTTTTAGCCAGTAAATATATGACAGCCTGAAATAATATATCATGTCTGAGATCTCAGGCTCAGCATGCAGGGCTGCAGCTGGGAGGATTTTCATTTTTTACCTAGAACCTGAGCAAATATGATACAGAGTCACTGATCATAAAAAAGTCCTATCGTGCTGCTGTTATACTGACAGAAGTCAAGACTATTCTACAGCTCAGGAAATGCAGACAGACCTGTCATCTCACGGTCATTGTACTCCAACTTAAGGTAAACAATATATGTGTTATGAAGCTAGCCCACATCTCAAAATCTATGTTTTCTGAACTATTACATCATCACTTCAAAACTGGCTTGTTAGATGAGAGTGGAATAAAACTTGTTGTTTCTAAGAAGATGAAAATAGTAGCCCAAATATATTTTGTAGCCCCTCTGAAATATGCCTGAAGAATGTATTTCAGAAACTCACATAGAAAAGAATGAGAAGACTGCTGTGCTGCGCTGCCATTAAATAAGAAACTATACTGTAAATCTAAGATACTATCTTCATGATCAAGATGAGATTTCTCAAAGATGCTGGATGATTGGAAATGAAGGAATGCTTATCTGCTGAATCAGGCCTAAAAAGGAAAAATGGCTCCTGCAGTATATGGCTAACCCTTCGCTATCACACATTACTGGAATCTTTCACTTCAAAGTTACCTAGAGAAAACATTTGTGAAGTTATTAACATTTTTTGTATGGAACTCCCATGACAGCACTGCAGGGAAGTTTTGATGCAGTTGCTGTATCTTTTCATAGAGCCCTGCGCTGTGGATTTCAATGATTTTATAACACTTTTAGCATACACTTAAAAAAAAGAAAACATATTCTATTGACTTCTATTGACAGCTGCAAAGATCTCACTGCAGAGACCTCGTACATCTAAACCCCAACTGTTTAAAATGCAATAAAAAAAGGATTTCCATATGTTATTATTTTTAGGAGAACATGATTTTTGAAGGTGTAAGTTTGGGAGTGTTGAGTAAACAGAACGCTTACATTTCCTGGAAATCAATTTTATTTTACAGAAACATTTGTACTTATTGATACAAATGCCATGTAGAAACAGCCAGTTACAGACAATAACAGAATAAAAAAACAGAAGACAAACTTGGGGAACATAAAAAAATAATTATAATATTGAGAATTGGAAGTTGAACTGCAAACTCAAAAACACTACGTAGGAGTAAATTAGAGAAAAATATATTCAGACAAGTATTCACAAATAAATGATCCTATACAGTCAATCACACTCACCACAACCAGGGAAAAGTGCATGAAAAAAGAAGTGCATTCATCTTGCAGTCCTCCCTAGGAAGCCTTCCCAGTATACTGACAGATGCTACCACCTCTGCTCTTCCCCACAGGGGACTGAGGCATCTGTACTGAAGGTTGTCTCTGACACGCTACAGCCCTGCACCAGGCACCTGTGGCAGCAGCTAAGGTATGCAGAAGAGCTGTGGGAGCCTCCACCCACACATTCTCTTCTCCTTGGCTTGGGAGCTGCATTTAAACTCCTGCCCTGGCTTTTCTTTTTTATTTGCTGCCTTCCAGGCACATATGTGCCTAGCTTTCCACATTGCTAGTCCTTTCTTCACCTCACCTTGGCTTGCTCAAATGACTTCCTGGCTTGACCTCAGACCTGCCTTGTTGCTACAGGTTCTTCCAGCAGTCCCTGAGGTGTGGTTAACCCCTATTACTGCTGTGGGAATTGCTCTGCTGTTCTTAAGTGCTTAAGAACTCCATGCTTGCTAGCAAGCCTACCTAGGAATTATCCTCAGTTCCTGGCTTGTCCTCTGTTGAGGAGCAACTCAACTCTGAATGCTCCCTACCATCTTCCTGATAAGTAAGTGTTTCAGGTATGTATAAACAGCAGTCTTTATGGAGACTACTGAATCAGTGGGGAGCCCACCAAGTTTCAAAATAAAAATAAAAAACTAGGAAACTGCTAAAGCTTTAGCTTTGTAGTACAACTTAATTGGAAATAGAAGCTTTTTTGAATGCCAATAACTAAGTAATATAAGTGCAAACAAGTGACGTATTTAGCATGCGTAAGATATGCTGCAAGATAAAAAATGATAAACACTAGCATCTAAGAAGTGGGATTTCAGTTACCTCTTTGCCCTCTTTGCTTAATAGTTATACAATACAATACCATGGCAAAATCTTTTTACTTATAAGTTATTCTTAATTATAAATAAGTTATTCTTAATTACAATTAGTCAAAAGAGATACTATAAAAGTCTATTCACAATATTCAAATTTTATAGGCATATATAACTACATAGGCCTCTAAGGACTATATATAGACATAAGAGATAAAGGATTTATCTGTTAGCCTTTGTCATCATTACATACATAAATGTTTACAAGCACTTCAGAATATGCCTTTTGTGGCTGTAATGCTAATATCTGATCTTGTATAAAACCTTGAAAAGGATATTAGCACTATAATATATATCTTAAAGGAGACATATTTTCTGCCAGTATTAGAAGATTCTGAATGCTTGATGTAACTATTTTCTTCTGTATATTTTTTTCTGCAATGCCTGGAAATACTTTCAGCATTGGAGGTAAAGGGTGTGGTCAACAATCAATAGGCTTTTAATTGTAACATCTGACTCGTGGCTTGTAATAATGACTGCATGGCAAAGTTTTGGTAGCAGACTGGCTATAGGGGTGGCATCTGTGAGAAGCTGCTAGAAGCTTCCCAGTGCCAGCTGGCTCCAGGGTGGGCACGCTGCTGGCCAAGGCCAAGCCCATCAGTGACAGTAGTAGCATCTCTGGGTTACCATATTTCAGAAGAGGAAAAGAAACTGGGCAACACCAGCAGCAGTCAGAACAGAGAGGAGTGAGAATATGTGAGAG
>VZTL01074219.1:10474-22823 GCA_013400535.1 Scopus umbretta | reverse complement strand
GTGAAGCATCTTGTGTCTGTTAGAGCTGTCGTGTAACGGTAAGTTTATTAAAGTCTAAGTAAGATATGTAATCAGCTGCTTATACTACCAGTGAACGGGCGTGAAAATCAAAGGGAAGTAGAAATCTGAACAAGCCGCGTGTAGTCTCTGCGAACGTTCTTGTGTTACACTTCCACTGAATTTTGCTTCTGGTTAAGAAACTGTAGGGATCAGTCATCATTAAACCTGCAGGAAGCAAGCTGAGCAAGCCATTGCAGTATTAGCCCATACCCACCCAGCTGAAACCACAGCACTGCTGCTGCTGACATTTCTTTTCATTCATCTGTGCCTCTGTTACTCTTCAGCAGGCCACCCGCTGTTTGCTTGCATATTGCTGTATGCGCACGTTGGAGATTATGCTCTATCGTGCTCTGTTTCTCTAAATTTTCCTTTAAACAAAAAAGCCCTCGGGCTTTCCAGATGCATGGCTTTCACCCAATATAAAGCTCGCATTAAGGATGCCTACACACTCCCCTCTTCTCTGCTAGGTGTCTCTCAGTTTCACACATGTATTGGCTAAAATGACAAGTTCACCACCTGTTGGTTTTACTAAGTAGTACTGGTGTCAGTGTAAGTAGTGTGCTTATCAGAAAGATTCAGATTATCAGAATATTAGGACTGTGGTAGAACTCAAAACTATTGAGTGGGTCAGAGAATATTCTTAAAAACAAACAAACAAACTTTTTTCCATCTAGAAGCTATTAGCCTGGAGCAAGTATAGAAAATGAGCTACACTGCATCCACTAGTCTGGCAAAATCTTCACATGTTCATGAGACGAGTAGTTAGGGTGACTGGTATTATGCTATTACTGCTACTAATTAGCCTGTATTTAAAAAAAGGTAAAAACAATTATGTCAAAAGGGTTAACTGAAAAATGAATGCAGGTGGGAAGAATAAATATATTCAGCTGCCTGACTTACAAATTTCCATCACAGTATTTTTGCCTTTCTGAGAAGGACAATGAATATGTTAGTCAAATCTGGACAGCAAAGTGGCCACCAGCAGCCTGTATTTGGCCTGAAGAAGGAGGATTCTGGGGTTTTATTTGTGGGGCTTTCTTAAAGTGGCCTTCAAATGTGTTTATGGGGCTTGTGTTTATGTATACCTTGCAGACCCTGCCATGCTTCAGTGTACTGATTCCATCCTTCTCATACGAGGAGAACCTTTTATGTTAGGGTTTAGACTGAGGGAAAGTTCAGCTGCAAGTAATCACTTCTGGTGTAGCTGACTAGGATTTGGACTATAAAAGCCATTAGTACTGTTGCTTGCTTCATATTCTGACTTCTCTGCCTTTTGGCTAAGACATTTCTCTCACTTGTAAATTAGGAACCAGTCTTGCTTGTTTCTCTCTTCTGAACACTGTTGCATCCTGGAGTGTCATAATGATGTTGAGCTTGGCTTTCTGGTTGTGTTTCTCACTTCAGCAGGGCAAAAAGCTTGTATTGAAAGTATAGTGTGGCTATTAAGGAGCCAAAATAGACACACAAACAAGATCTGTATGTGTGATACAACAAGTAAACTGAGGTGTCTGTGTTAGACTAATAGTGGCAGTGTATAAATTTGTAAAGGCACTTTGAAGTTTATTCTTGCAAATATCCTGTGGGTCTAAACTAACATTCACCTTGGCACTCAGCTGGATTGGCAAACTTGAGCCCAAACTTCTGCACACCTACCTTGAGAGGCAGTTGATGTGTAGCTTTTCAGATTCTCTATGCCTCCATTAATGTAAATACTAATAAATTTAGCTTCTAACTTTACACTATTCACAAGAAAACATAGTTGCTGTTTATTCTTTGTGCCTCTGCTCAGGAAATTAATCAGTAATGGATTTTTTTTTTCTAAATATGTATGTATTTCAGAGAAGCCAATACTAGATTTACAAATGCAGGGACTAGAGTAATTTTCTCATCAACAGGCTGGGTGGATGACTCTTGCAGCCACTGCGTGTGCTTCTCCACATCACTCGCCCTCTATGTAGCACTGGCNGTTTTTCCCCAAAATGTGGTAGCAGTGTGTTTCATGATAAAGCAACCTTGACCCAGCATATTTCAGAAATTAACAGCCAAAAGGCTTTATGCTGTGCAAGTTTGCTTCAAAGACAACTCTGAAGTTTGTTTTTCTAAAGTTGAAATATTTGTGGCAGACACTTACCTTTAGCTCTGCAATATTTAGTATGAACAGCACTAGCTAGCATATTGTCTCCTGAACTAGCAGAAGTGGGAGGAAAGAATATTAATCACAATATAACACACAACCTAGTTCTGTGATCAACACTGAATCATATTGCATAACTGTGAAAGCATTGGATTGGAAACTCCAGAAGATGGGAGCAGTGGAAGCTCTGCCTAGTGTTGTAAAAGCCTTTTTTTATATTACTTTATATTACACATTACAGTAGTCCTTAACATCACTTTAAAAAAAAAAAATAATCTAGGTCTATCTCCAAATTCTACAGAAGTCATCCCATAAAGGAACTCTAAAACTTCTGGAGATTTTTCTGATTATTAAAAAAATGTTTAGCATATAAAGAGTAACAGAATAATGAAAACAGTCTGATAATTTATAGATTAGAGATATTCCTCCCCCAATTTGTTTGACCCATTCTATATGGCTTAAACAGGGTACAGCAGGAAAGAAATTTAGTACTGATTTCTGTGGGATGCTTCAGAAAACTTTTAGGATATTTTCTACATTCTAGCAATTTCCTCCTAATTTCGAAGTGAATAAGATTTGACAGGTGGAACTAGTAACAGCTAATGTTCTTTCTTTCATTTTCAAAAATCACTGAAAATTTATCTATGCTTTGAATTCTAAGTGCCTAATTAATAGGATACCTACTTTTCTAATATTACTTAGACACAAGAACAAATCATTTCTGTGCATTAAGAGGAACACATTAACTAAATCACCAAAAGTTCAAGCTTACAAATGATTCTTTTGCATCATACCAATACACATCTTAAAACCCTTGGAGCTTTGTGTTTTCTATAGAACTTTCTCCTTTTTTCCTTCCTTTACTGAGACTTTCTAATGTCTTATAAAGGCATTTTTTGTTATCATTTTATAGGGTGGCACTGTAAGAACTTGACTTCATGTTCTTTTGTTGATTTTTCACTTACTGTTCTAGAGAGAAAGATGTACTGTTAACTCAAGGAAATAACTCTGAGAAATAATAGCCACCCCAAAAGAAAAGTGCAAAAGTGAAAGAGGCATAGATGAAGGTTTTGTAAGGAACTGAGGCTTGGAAAGGAAAATAATAATTGTGTAAGGCCAAAGTTATGTAGGAAAATCCTCAGGACTGGAGGGAGATGGGCATACAAAAATAAAGAAACAGAAGAGTTTAGGTTCAGGAATAATGTTATAGGATGGGGAATTTTGGAAATGTAAAAACTAACGAGAGTTTTGGGGTATACCCTAATACTTCAAGAGCAAGATGAGAGAGAAGACCCCAAGAGCAGATGAAGGAAGGATGAAAGACCAGTCATCATAAGACTAGAGGCTTTCAGAAAATTCTAGGATGAAAGACTTGTTTACATGGAGCTCTGTGAGCCTGCAGTCCTTCCAGACTTTAAATTGGGTTTAAGGAACTGCTGAGATACATCTCTAGCTAAAGGTGCTGCAACCTGATGAGCGACAGACACAAAGGGAAACCTGAAACAAAGGTATGATTCTACCCTGGGTTTGAAGAATCCTGCTGTTCGGTGATATTCTAAAGAAATAACTCATTGAGCTGATGGATATGATCAACGACGATATGCTTGATCTGTTTTGTCTGGTAAAATGAAGTATAGATAACTTGTACAACTACAAGCTTTCTCTCTTGATGTGAAAAGATCAAAGATTATTTTCACGTCAAACATATTTAAGTGAAATGTTGGAGGGAGCATAGCTTTCAGCAGGAAGACTTGAACTCAAATATCTGTTATTGAAGGCCTTGGCTTATTGAATCCATTTTCTTTGATTATTCACTGGAATGAAGGTATATATAAAACTATTTGTTAATGATTTTTACACTACTACCCATGTTTTTCAGCATAAGATTTTGACAAAATTTGACTTGTAACTGAACATATTGTGCCTAAATGGTCCTGCACCTTTTGCAGGAATTTCTAATAGTTTTAATAGTCTAGTGAAGCATCACTTATCAAACTCACATTATGATGTGAGGGCAGGAAAAGCAGAAAAGGTGTAAAGCACTGCAATGTGCTCTTACCTAGCTGTCATTGTTATGCAGCACAAAGGTTTTTAATTTGACTGAAATAAGATGTGGATCAAGAGATGCATCTTCATACACATCTATCTGTTTGCATTAGTCACACAAATCACCCTTGTCCCACCTCCTATATTTTTTTTCTCCTAATAATCCGTATGAATCAAGCTAAAATGCAAGACACATGATTTGTAACTCTCTTATTCTTTTCCATACTGATTTTAAGGCTTGGACAACTTTCTCTTTGCAGCTTGTGTTTAATAAGAGAGGAAACTAAAACATGGCAAAAGTCTGAAGTGAGTTGCAGAGTACTGAAAAATAGTAAGCATTTTTTTTTCTATAAATATGGATGCTAAATACTTCTCCTAATTCAAAAGAAAATTCTCATGTTCTGAGAGACAGGCTTTATGGAATTTGTCAAATAACAGACTTTAAAAAAAATCTTTTGATTGTTTCTTCTATAACTGAACCGGACAAACTGGATGAACTTCTGATGAATTAATTTCTCAGTCTTGGACACCTCAAGGGAAATTGTTATATTTGTGTTTAGTAGAGCCACCCCTGAATTGTTTTTTGTATATATAGGTGTATTTGCACTGGTATTTGATTTCCAGCTCCAAATCTGAAGTCATATGAACTTCAAACAAATTCAACATTTCGGTTTCAGTTAAATAACTTACTATAATTTCTTTCCTATAGATATTTAGGACTTCTAATACTTACCAGTAGCAATTAAATAAGATCAAGTGTTAGTGATGGCGACCACAAAAGAAGTTGTGTATGGGTCTACAGAACAGATATTTTGGTGTAGTACAGAGTTCAGTCTTGACAGCCCTGGTGGCAATACTCAGTCCACAGTTATGCTTAAAAGAATATAATGAAGAACAAGAACTCCAAAGATGTGGAGAAATTATGCGCTGAAAGTCTATCCCAAGAATATTATTTGAACACCTAACTTTCCATTAAGTGTTCCGAAAGTTTAGTATCTGATCTCCATGGTATCCTGCTAGTCACTAACTCAGGGTGATGACATAGACGTGCTGGACAGACACAAGAAAACTGTGGGCATACTTATCTCTTGTAACATGTATGCAAATCCCACTGATGTGAATGACTTTACAGAAGATAGGGTTTGGGTCCATGTTCATAATTCTATCCTTGCTAGAAACTTTAGCTTTGGATTTTAAAAAAGAAGTTTATGTTTAAAAATGCAGTCCTTGAAGGGAAAGTCTTCATTCTTGCTCTTCCTGAATACCAAGAGGGGATATAGAAATATATTATTTATGCTAAGAACTGGGTGAGAGGCAGTAGTGGTTAGGTAGTGAAAAGGAGTTAACATTTTGAGGGTGGTTTTTTGTAATGTAAATCAGCAAAAGAGGGAGAAAAACTGTCCTACAATTCTTTCCTTCAAGGACTTCCATCTCTTTGTAGGAAGAACCACATAGGACTATTGTGCTATAAAATCCATGAACATCAATTCACTTCCTGAAAGTCTTTTCTGTGCAGGAACAATTATCAGACTGTCTTCCAGTGCCAAGCACCAGACTCCTTTGTAAAGGCTTAGTTCCTCACTGTTCCCAGAGTCTGGCTCCCTTTTCCCTCTTTCCTCTCTCAGCTGGAGCCACTCAATAGACTGAAGGAGCTATTGTTGCTGCTTGTTTTGGGAAATGGCAGATAATAAATGGAATTAGAGCCCACCACCATTCTGAAGGACTCCAATACCACAGTTGGTTCTTAAAGTGATGTGAAGTGGGGTGTCCCAGCCTTTGGCTTTCTGCCCTCCTGTTTTCAGAGTATTTCTCCTTTTTCTTGAGAAAGTACTGCCACAATATAACTTCTTTCAGACACTCCAAGTGCACCTATATGGCTAGGACCTTGTCTGGTAGAGTTAGAAGACACTGCTGTCATTGTGTGTGAAAAAGCGATGGTTGCCTCCCCTGCAGAAGGTGGGGATGTCTGTACAATACTGTCACTGAACTCATAGCTGCAGGACTCTCCTACCAGATTCAAACTCCCTCTGATTACAGAACTTGGCCAAGCTGTGACACAAACCAGCTGTTGACAGCCATATCGTTCAACGTTACCAAATAACCTTCTGTGCCCAGCTTTACCCTACTACCGAATAAAACCTGGAGATGACGCTCACTATTTTTATTTCTAGTGGATAGACAGAAATAAATTAAGACTACTTCAGTAAGGAACAAAGTCTGATCTGAACTCACCTGAATACAGATGAAGACAGATTATCTCGCATCATATCGCACTAAATATTAGATAAATTGTATTTGTTAAGTTGTTTTTTGTTTTTTTTTTTTTTATTTGGGGGATTGAGAAAGAAGTAAATAATAAATGTTATGCCAAAATGAGTCATGAGATGGAGATTTGTATAAAATTATTATTAACAGCCTTGTAACACTGAAGGCATTAAGAGTGGTACAGGGAAGGACTGGAGGAGGGAATGTTTGGAGAATAGTAAGGGGGTAGTTAAGTAAGGAAGAGGACAGGCATCAGCCAAGAAACTCCAATGTCTCACTTGCTAGTTCAAAGTGATTTTATTTTTTTTTCCCGGTGTACCTTTACCAACTATCAAATGTATTTCTATATATAGATTTTCCTTCACTGAGTTGTGTGGTACTTAGCCAGGAACCTTAGGTAACTGTTTTATATCTCATTGCATAATTTTAGTGCTAGACACATGTTTAGTGGTGATACAGCTCACTGATTGCAGAGAACACATCATATTTCTGCTATGTTATTTCTGTCTCATAAAACTAGAGCTTTTGTAACTTTTTGAGAAAGAATATCCTTAATATAGGAGAACAGTGAAACTTAGGTGGACAAATTTCATTGTAATGAAATACGTTGTTTAGGATGCTTTCTGTTTCTTAATATGTTTTATTTCATATCCCATACTTCCAGCAAATTCTGACAGGCTTTTCTGGGGCTCCAGTGATAGTCTTCAAACATTACCAAGACCCTGGCAGCTATCCATTCCCTATAGATATCTGCTACTCTCTGAATGTGCCATTTTCAGCTGTCTACTTGGGAAGCTTCATTTCCATATGCTCCAGATTCTAGTAATTCCAAATATAGTTTCCCACATAAACATGATAATTCTAAGAAAAAACAAAAACAAAAAAA
Source organism: Scopus umbretta (assembly GCA_013400535.1). Taxonomy (NCBI): domain Eukaryota; kingdom Metazoa; phylum Chordata; class Aves; order Pelecaniformes; family Scopidae; genus Scopus; species Scopus umbretta. The sequence goes on along the minus strand of VZTL01074219.1, from coordinate 15,432 downwards.
TCCTAACAAGACTGGAAAGAAACTTCCTTGTTGTTTTGTTTTGGTTTTGTATTAAACCATTGTCCTCCATTTAGTTGTGAATGCCCCCTCTAATATATTGATCCTAAACTGAAATGGCATCAGTTAATTACCTATGCCTCTTTCCTAAAGTAAAAACTCCTACTTACTCTCTTCCCCCTTGAAATACTGGGATATGGTGGTGGAGTTGCAAGAATCCATGTTACTGATAACTGCTACAGTGTTTGTTAGTACATGGACGTAATTTAATGAGTTTCATTCCTCTATCTTACTAGTGCAAAGAAGTTTCATTTAAATTTCAGCTTACTGGGCAAGAAGCACAGGGGAAAGGAGGAGTTTCACTCTCGAGATCAAAGAGATAAAACCCATATAGATGCTAATCCTAGAATTTCCAGAGGCTGAATATAGGCCCTTAGCAAGTGCATTAATTAACTGTTACTGGCAAGGCTGCAAATGACTATTTCTAAGACTATATTTTCAAGCTGTCATTTCTTTACAGCGTAATGGACACAGAGACATTTTCCCTTGCTAACTTTGGCTCAGTGCTGACAGTGGAGCAATGCAAATGTGGCAGCTGACTACCAACAGAAAGTTTACTGCTGTGTTTTGTAGATTTATGTCTGTATGTTTAAACAATTAGAACTTTAAAAAGCCAGGGTTAGCCTGCTACCCCATTGACAGAACTGCCACACATCTGGACTCTCCCAAGCAGTTTTTCCTATTCAGGATTGCTTTGGATGACCTTGAAGACTGTGTTTGGGACTCCCAGATGTATTTCAGCCCTGTGTCCTTGGGTAGCTTCTGTGCATCCAGGAAATCCTGCATGTGTTCACCATGTGTAGCTCAGTCCGAGGGCACATACACCATACAGGGGCTGCTCTTGAGAGATCTCACACTGACTATGGCATTGCAGGACAGTAGCTGGCCTGGGTTATAGCGTACTTAGCAATGTTCAGGAGAGTGGAATGGAACACTGATATGCTGCACATGTGCAGTGAGACTGACAGTCAAACCCTGCAGCTGACTGCACTACTGATAAGCTGTGGTGATACATACCTGCAAAACTGAGAAAGGGTTAAACCATTTTCTGGCATTTAAAGGCTACCGAGAATGTTCTCCATGTCTGTGGTACACAGGATGAAAAGAAATGGCCTTAAGTGGCAGCAGAAGGTTTCCAGTCAGACACTGGCTATGTTTTCTTATATGTAAGAACTGCAAAGCACTGAAATGGTGGCTTAAGGGAGACTGGAATCTTCTTCGCCGGAAATACTCAATGACAAGTTAAACAAGCACCTGTCAGGAGATAGATCCTACTTTAGAGAGGACGGTAGGCTAGATGATCTCCCCAGGTTCCTTCTAGGTTTATTTTCTTATGATTGTATGCACAACAAGTCTGACATGTCCCAAAAGTTTCCAATTACTGTGCATGAACAGACCATCTGTGCAAAGCAATCTCAATATGCCTGATGCTTCCTGGAAGCATTTTACTTACTGAAACAGAAATACAACAGTTTTACCCATTTATACAAATGTCTGTCCAGAGTCACTGGGAAAGAGTCTGGTAGAGACACCAATCCAAAAATGTTTTCTTTGTTTACCTAGCATCCCCTCTGAATTTGAGTAATGCCCAATTCTCCGCAGAACAGTGTATGTTGAAGATACCTAACATCCTGCAAGTGTTAAGATGTAGTCATGCCTTTCTGTGAAAATTATCATAGGATCCCATCCCATGAGCTCTTAAGGGAAAAGATTCACCTTAGTCAGACATGTAGAGAAGCATTTGTATGAGTGCTTTCAAGATCAGGTCCATAAAAACAATTCTTGGTATTGTACTGAAACAGTTGCTCTTGTTTAAGAAATTTATTGAACCACTTTCTTTAAACAAGTCCTCATGGAAGGAAAAAACATATCTAAAACTGAATTATGGTAGTAGTGGATCGTATTTGCCTAGCTGTCTGTAATTGCAATCTTAACATGATAGGCAGTCATTTGTAAACAGCTGAACGTGGAATCAAAGCCTTTAAGAGAGCTGAAATTCCTCAGCTTCAAAAAGTTGAGGTTCAAAATTAAAATTGCTCTTAGACAAACCACTTATCATAGAAGGTTATGTGGGCAAAGGTGAAGACATCTGAGAACCAGTGAATCAAATCTTAAATCGTCCAAGATCACTTTTGAACCTTTCTTAAAGTGATAAGCATGCCTCCAGTTTATATTACTTCTGCAGAATTGCATTATTCTTATAGACATGAACATGACGGTAACTTTTGAGGTTTATATAGCATATGCAAAGAAAACTATCAATATATAAAGAATAATAATATTTAAAGCCTCTTTGGTAAAAATGCAATATATAGTTAATAGGAACCTGTCTATGCAAAGAGTGGAATTTGGTAAAGCAGCTCCATCTTCTTAACATTAAGAACAAAAAAGATTATGTGAAGGTATCTCTCACTGTCTTTTTCCCCAGTTTGTTGTTCTTGCTGCTGTTCTTTTGTGATAGTAGTTGGTGGTACTGATTAGATCTGGGGTAAGTTCAGAGACACAAAAAAGAATTGTATCCTGTCTGGTGTTCATGCTGCAATGAGTTTTGCAGTCTTGGAATCTCTTTCTTATTTCTAAATTAATAATACTGTGATAATGTAAGCCAGGAGTTAGGGGGATTTTAGTATAGAATTTGAGCCTAAAAGAATGAGGCAAGTAAAAGATGGAGGATACACACAGAAAGAATAAGCAGAGGAAAGTTTCCCCAAACCATCTAATATCAGTTTTCCATTTTACACTTACAGCTGATCTTGTTAAAGTTCCACACTGTAAATTGGACTCTGTTGAATCAACAGACACAGAAAGCAAGCTAGCAAAACCCCCAAATAATATCTGAGTTTCACTAAAATACTGAAGGATACCAGATCCATCCTTCAGCCCTTGGGGATGAAAAAGAGTTCTATTCACAGGAATATGGTGAAAATCAAGTTTTCTAAACTAAATGTTTAGTATAAACATTCAGTGTGTTGGCACATACCAAAGTTTTATTAAATAAGCTAAAATTCAACCAAGCTAATAATCTAATTCAACCAAGTTGTGCTGCTTTTAAAGAAATAACTTTTTGAATAGCATAATAAAAAGTCTCAAATGTCAGCTCCCTCTACACAAGAAAAGAAGACTGAAAAAGGTCAAAAGTCTGAGAACTGAATGGGAAAGTCTGGGTGCAGAAGCAGTGAAGGAAGGGTAGAAGAATAAAATTGGCATGGGTTAATAGCATCTTTGTCAGAAGGTCATGAATATTACCATACATCTACTTGCAGATTACAAGACACCTAGATCAGAAAAAACAGTCAGCCTAAACAAAAAGCAAAAGAGACACCCAGAAGAAAGTGAGGGACAGACTGAACCAAATAATAGGTTGAAGCCAGTAAGAGATGATGGCAAGAAAATTAAAAACAAGTTGGAGCCATTAGACATAGAGATAAGGAGACCAAAGCCAGTGAGTAGGAGCATCATGCTCATCAGCATACAGTCAGCAGGGATGCCTAGTGACTCACTGACTTGAGGCTGGAGACAAAAGATCACAGCCGCTGACAGCTCCTAATGGATGCAAAATTCAGCACATTGTCCCCAGTTGAGAAAGAATTAAGGAAAGGTGGTGAGGACTTGAAAGCCAACATGTTTTTCCCTCCTGCACCCTGAAAGAGCCTTTCATCTGGCAGCTAGAGCACTCCTGGGAAAGTGGCTTTGGTCCCTGCAGTAGTTGAAAGCTGAGACTTAGTCTTTTACTTCCCAGGGACTGTTAGGAGGGGGAGCAGAAGCCTCTCCAGTGACACAGGCATTGGGGAAATGGAGGTGAAAATGAAAAACACCACCCTGGTCACGTCTGTGACAGGGATAGGGAGGAAGGGCGAGGGAATCTTTTTCAGGAGATTATTTTGGGTGATGGATAGAGGGTCGCCTTAGTGCTCTGAAATAAGATGCCCACGGGAACTTGAAGAACAGTTCTTGTACCCAGTATTTCCTATTAACTCAGTGGCTTCCTGCTCAACTTGCTGGGAAGCTATATCCCACCCCAGGGCACTGACTTGCCTCAGGCTCTGTGTTGAAATTTAAGCTCCCTGAAACAGGTGCTGGACTTAACAGGCATCACTTGCAACTGTTTCATTAAGAAAACACCTTTTATTTTCCCAAGAATCTTTAAAATCTTGTTCCCCTGCTACAGTTTAGAAACATGAAGTAGGGTGGATTTGGTTTGTTTGTGGTTTTTTGTTGTTGTGTTTTTTTTTTTTTTAAAGTCTGTCTTTGGCTTTGTTTTAATTGGTCAAATGACATGTCAGTTAATGATGGGAACAGCTGAACACTTTGACTTAAATCAAGTTTCTACACCTTCCAATTTAGAGTAAGGATGGCAAGAAAATATGCTGATTCTGTCCCTTTAAAAAAAAAAAACCTGGTCAAAAGACATGATGCAAAGGGTGGCAATCAGAATAGAAGCAGAGTTTAGGTAGGATAAATTTGCAATTTCAGGGAGAAATTCCTAGATTATATGAATCTGGGTAGTTTCACCAAAAAAGATTTTTGTATCCAATCAAAGATTGTGTCTGGCATTGTCTTCAGTAATGGCTCTGTGACTTCTTAGAAAGAACATTTTGTTTGCATCTTTGGTGCTAGGATAGTTCCTTGTTATAATCTCTTTAAAGTAACTCAATTTGGGAAAAAGTTGGGAGAGAAATTTATGTCTGTTGAATGCTACTTAGCTCTGTACCCTATGTTGACTCCAGTTACAGAGCGCTCTGTTACTCGTAATGTAAAGACTGAGGCTCTTTGCTTGATATACTGTGTGTTGATGAATTACTGCTTAACCATTGATCTCTGTGTTTTATATATATTTTTTCCTTGATGTCTTGCAGGTCTTAGAGTGTGAAAGAATAAAGTGGTTTTTTCTTGTCTTTTTT
>VZTL01074219.1:0-10437 GCA_013400535.1 Scopus umbretta | reverse complement strand
TTTTTTTTTTTTTTCAGGGGAGGGTTGTAGCAGCAAGCCAAGAGAGAAAATTACGTAGCTGCAGTCTATAAACTTGTACTGGCCAGATGAGAAATCTGTGTCACTCCTATGTACGATCGAAGTATTTGATCTGCTCAGGAACTACCTATTTTAGGATAACATTACTTACTGCAAATTAGTAATCAAGCCAGATAAATCTGGAGGAAAAAAAAAGAAAGATTAAGAATGTAGTGAACAATTCGTATGTCTCTGCCAGTTATAACAGCTGTTAGAAATGTCTGTTAGATGCTTTCACCAGCTTTGCTTTCATCCTATGACTAACATGATAGCTGAAAAGAAATATATGGGCTCTTAAATTTTCTTTTTAAATTTATTTCATAAAATGAGTTACTTTAGACAAAAAGGTGAATAAAAGGGCATGTAAGAAGTATACTGAGTAAAGAATAAAATGGAAACGTAAATTATATAGTCAGATCCTTTCTCAAATGAAAGAACATTAAAAGGAACTGGAAGACAATACACTGGAAAGCTAAGTATATTTGCAGGAAAACACTAAATTAGAAGCTCTGCAGATGATACAGGCTTGATCCCTTACTGAAAATATGATGAAGTTTCTCATTGTCTTTAATGAGCTTGAGTCTCTTGTTGTGAGATGAATTTGAAAGCTGAAAGAGGGAATATGAAAGGGACTTGTGCCTATTGAGGCAAGCGTACACCTCGTTCCGCCGGGGGTTGGTTTTGCTGTCTTTCTGCCAGTGGAAGGCTTTACATTGTAAGGCATCAGCTCAGAGCTGGAAAGAAACTCCCTCTCTTTGATCACAGCGGAGAAGGGAGAGAGATTTCTAGACTCTTACCAAAAAACAGGTCTGTTTGTCACCAGCTTGAATGCCAAGAACAGATATAAAATTATAGTATCAGAGTTTTTTGTTACAAGATATGCACCTGAGGCTAAAAAGTATCCATTGCAATATGCAGAAGATCATCCAGCAAATTTCAGAAAATAATGTGTATTAGGACTTACCTGAACAGATGGAAAAAGTCCATTGGGGCAGGCAGGGAAAACAGTTAAAGCAGTGAAAACTTTTTATCTTCAGTGAAATTTTTTTGACCTGTGGGAGGAAAGGGAAACACAACAAGGAAGATGAACAAATGGCTCAAACGTTAATAAATCTTCAAGGGAGGCTGAAGAAAGCCTGAGCACTTGGAAGTGTGAATAGAGAGAAGGGATTACTTACCGTGCAGCCTAGGGAAATAACATTGTTTGGGCTGAGGTTGATCTGAACTGGCAAGAAAAGCTTTAAAAAATGAAGAATTTTGAGAGGTATGTATGTAGCTTTACACATGACTATAAAACATACAGAGAAACACTGATAAAAGAGGATATGACAGTAGGTAAAACAGTATCAAATATCAGAAAGTTGTATACAGGTGAAAACTGCAGGTAAGTAATGTAAATAGTGAAAGGCTTGTATGGGACAACAAAACAGAAACAAAAACAAACAGACAACAAAACAGTAGCTGAAAGGTTTGCGCTTGGTTCAGGACCCCAGACATCAAATAGTGTCAACAGAATCACTAGTGTAGGACCGGAAAGCTGCTATTAACGTGGCAATCATGGCAAAGTACAGCTACTGACAGGCACAAGTCATTCAGGAAAGACAGATATAAAAGTAAAGATGATGAATACCACTGCACGTGGTTCTGTATCAGATGCAAAGAAAAAAGAAGAAATAGCCAGGAATAAACTCGAATCTGCTTCAAGACAAAATTCATTTTGGGGAAGGTTAATAAACCAGATTGTATTGGGATAGTACTGTAATAGACTCCCTGGATCAGATTTGGAGAGAAAAAAATGATGCAGAAATAAACCAGGAGAATAAGTACAGAAGATTATGTCAGTATTGAAGACCTTACGTTCCTAATGATAGACCTGATAATGTAGTTATAGATCTGTTTATACTGGAACCTCATAGCTGACAAAGTTTTTCGTTGGCTAGACACTAACAAAAAGTGATGTCAGTGCTTTCAGTAAGACATTAAAATGTGATCAAAATGGTGGTCATGGGGGTGAGAGAGGCGTGGGGAAAAGTGCTATCAACAATCATAACTTTATTTCTGTTAAATAGAAGATTGGCAGGGTTCTGTGATAATTTTTTGAATTTCAGAAGCTCAAATTTGATCAGTGAAGAGAACTGGTTAGTAAAAGTATCTGAAATAAGAGCTTAAGGACTTGAATTTAGAAACAGCTCAGAATTTCTCAAAATCAAAGAAATCTGATTTCTAAGCAAGTGTTGTGGTTTAACCCCAGTCAGTAACTAAGCACCACAGCCACTCGCTCACCCTCCCTTCCTCCCTCACCCCACAGCGGGATGGGGGAGAGAATCCGGGGGGCGGGGTAAAACCTGTAGGTTAAGATAAAGGTAGTTTAATAGGATAGCAGAGAAAGAGAAAATAATCATGATAATAATAATAATGACAAGAATATACAAAACAAGTGATGCACAATGCAATTGCTCACCACCCGCTGACCGATGCCCAGCCAGTTCCCGAGCAGCGATCGCTGCCCCCCCCAGCCAGCTCCCCCCAGTTTCTATACTGAGCGTGACGCCATATGGTATGGAATAGCCCTTGGGTCAGTTGGGATCAGCTGTCCTGGCTGTGCTCTCTCCCAGCTTCTTCTGCCCCTGGCAGGGCATGGGAAGCTGAAAAGTCCTTGACTAGTGTAAGCACTGCTTACCAGCAACTAAAACATCAGTCTGTTATCAACATTATTCTCATATTAAATCCAAAGCACAGCACTATACCGGCTACTAGGAAGAAAATTAACTCTATCCCAGTTGAAACCAGGACAGCAAGGTAAAAATGTTATCAGAAATTTAAATAGATTCAAAATCCCTTCACAGGACATACTAGGATTATAGGGTGAATCTAGAATAAGTGGGACAGAATGTTTGATTTTAAAAAGTTGAATGTTAGAGATCAAGAACTGCAGGGATAAAATAAATATAGCCTAAATGGGGGCTGAGTTTGATCTCAAAATATTAAAACCAGTAGTAAACATTGAAGACTCTACATACAAAAACAAAACTACAGAAATGAAAGCAGAATAAGGATAGAGTGGTCATTAGCAGTTCAGATTCTATTGATACAGTCCAAAAATCAAAATTAAATTTTCATCTCAGTTTTTCCTAACAAGGGAAAAAGGTGAATAAATTGGAAAACAAGACTATTAGAAATGAGGATAGAGAAATTTCCATTGCCAGTTCAAGTCAAAAGCATTCTCCAAGAGTTTAATGCACTGATTTTTTGAGGAACCAATAAATTCTTACTAGGAAATTCAGTGGAAGAAACCACCAGTAATGAACAAATGAAGAGTCTGATTCGGTAGCAAGAATTTTTAGTTGGTCAGCATGTAGCATGTGATTCTCTATGCGCATAACTATAATAAAGATGTCACTGAACAGCTTGATTTTTTTTAAACAATCCTCACAAGAAAGCTGGAAGATTCCTAATGAAACTTACAGGTGTCGCTAAGAAGGAAAATGTTGTCAGTGCAGAAGACAGAGGAGATATTGTACTGAATGTGCTCAAAGAATGGATGGAAGTCAGCGATGCAACATGCAAGGTATCTCTTACACATTAATGATTCCTGCTTTGGTGTCTATCTCGTTAGAGAGAAATAACTGCGGCGTAGAAATGGTTGAGTTGTGCATCAGTGACCTTCATGTACTAGAGGGGTACAGGATGCCCTAACTACTGCTGGTGTATGGTTGTGCTGAAATAGGGAGGGAGAGAGGAAGACGTGGATGTCTGATGCATTGGAACAGGCATCTCCAGGAGCCATGAGGGGGAGAACTACAAGTCTACTCAGTTTGATGAAACAACATTTTCTCGCCATAAATAAATCAGGGGCAGGGATATATATTGGGAGGGAGAACTGTTTGAACTAAACAATGATGCTAGTGGAGAACTGGGAGTTTAAACATGTCACGACAAAATAAATCTAGAAATTAGAAGGTTTAAGGACTGCAGGAGTGGTGGTCTGAACAAATTAGGCTACCAACTGGAGTATAAGCAGCCAAGAAAACTTCTGTTATGGGTAGTGCAGTCAGTCTAAGAAAAGAACTGCATGCAATACTGAGCTGTGATATCTCAGGACTAGACTGTGGAGGCCCCTTCTAATTCCTAATTAATGGAGTAACTAATTTTAATTTTTCCAAACCTTTTTCCTATGCAATTCTACCTTCCTCCATGACATTTCAGAGTTTTAAATGTCCAAATGAATCATGCAAGGGAGTTTTCCTTTGTCACCTTCATTTTGACAGACTTCATTCTTATATCTTAGGCATATTTTTTCTTGCAAAACTATAATGACTATTCAAACACTCAAAGCAAAAATCAAGAGAAATTGGAATAGGAAAAATCAATCTGAATTTAATATATAGCTTGTACGTATTAAAACTCAAGTTACAGACTTTGTTCATTTGTCCTTTCCAATAATTTTCAGGATATATTGCTTGAAATTATTGAGAAATGTTGGAAGGCATTCAAGCCACCAGTAGAGGAAAATCAAAGCCAAAATCCTAACAAAAAGAACAACAGAAACTACATAACAAGACAACTAAATTCTTTGCTCTAGCAATCAGTTTTATTTCAAAACTAGCTCATCCTTAGTTCCTGCTGTGCCTCTTTAGCAGAAATGTTAGTGCCTGGGTCTCTGTCTGGCCTTTGCTGTAATTAGTGCTAAAGTTCTGTTCAAAGCACCTCTGAATAAGTTGTCATCCTTCATTGCAGCTGCAGTCTTCAGCAAAGCTAAGCTTCTCTTCAAAGTATGTAACATCAAATGAGTCTTAGCATTTTCAGAAACAAACCTTAATTTGATGCTCCCTGTGTCTTTTCCCCCATGACCTACGCACTCTTGCAGTTCAGCAAAAACTAATTCCTTCCTCTGGGAACTCCTGCCAAGGACCGGGAATACCGTATGGTTTTGATTTCTTATGCTGCAGAAGTGCAAGCCATAAAATTACAAAGACCCTCCAGCTAATTTTATTAAGGAAAATGACATCACTCAGCAGTCCTGAAATTCTAGTTCAGTGCACATAGGGGAAAAAAAGGTTAAAGAAATCCAATAAAATCTCTCTCAAAGTATTTTAGTTATTTACGTTTCAAATCTCAGATACCATAAAAAGTAAAGCTATTCTGCTTGTAAGCTGTCTGTATAGAAAATATTTTGTTTTTTTTCTACCTATCTTTGTTAGACTTGTATGAAATTTCAATAGCAGAAATGAAAAATGCAATTAATTTGCTGACATACCTGCATATCTTTGCACACACATGAGTTTTTATGTCAATATTCTGGCAGGTAACTACACATCACTGCAAACTGCCAGCTGAAACATTTGTTAGACAATCCCTAAGCCAGTAAGATTTCTTTTGAGTTGCATGAGGCCCTTCATCTGGCAAATGAGCTCAGTGCCTACACTGCAATTCATTAAAGATCACACACAATTTGCTTGAGTCTTTGACTAAGTGATATTGTCTGACAGTACATTCAATATATCTTGCACTGAAATTCAGCCTTCATTACTTGCTGTTTAGAATGTTTTAGTTTGTATGTCCCCTTTATTGTTCAGCATATTTTCCTCCAAATTCTGATTTTTGTTCACACACTTGATTTGTTCTTTTTTATGTCCCTAATTTAGTTTTAGTACTTTCCAAAAAACTTACTCCTTACTAATGATGACCATTTATTACCTGGATCTTTTTGGCTTATGTCAGGTTTTAAACACATTTCTGTAAAGTAGTAACTCAGGGTTGCCAGGTTTCCTTCAAGTAGCCCATAACATTGGTGGTAGAAATCATAGCAGTGTTCTTAGGAAAACTTACAGGAAAATGCCATTATGCAGACTTTTGCTCCAACCATTACAGTATCGGTTTTCCTCTACTTAATTATGATCCTACTGGGCAACAGTCTGACTTGCACTGATTTTCATGCACTTTTAAATAGTCCCTTTAGATGTACTTTAGAGATAAGTAGGTTCATATGCGTTAGAACCAAAATAAGTCATACAGGAACCCATATGCAAAATCATTGTATGAAATCTATGAGTTGGTTTAGAACAGGGTTAATTCATTGAAAGACTCACACTAACTTCAGGTGGAGCTGAACTCAGCCCCAACTTCAGCCCCTGAAGACAACCAGAACATTCTTAAATTGCATACCACAGCATGTCAAGTGTTGTGTGACACTGGAGATAGGTTTCTACGCCTATGGCTATAATGCTTAGTCTTTTATCACTTAGACTAGGAGAATCACCATTAGTTATTAGCAATGCTGTGCCCGTAACAAAAAATCAGGCAAGTCTGTTTCTGTTCAGTAGAAATCACAGATATACTGTAGATGAGAACACCGATCACTCTAATCCAATATATTCTGCCTGACAATGACCAGTGTAAGTCAGAGAAAAATGCTAAAACTATGCGGTAACCTACTTTTGGAAGTTTCTTTTCAATTCCCCGCAGTTAGTGGTTACACGTGTCCTGAAGAGTGAAAATTTCAACAGATTCTTTTTGTTTTCTCTAATGTAAGTGTTGAAGATTGTACGGTGAATTCTGAACTTGCCTATAGAATCCATACACTTATAAAAAGATATGTAGATTTTACAATGGTTTAATTACACATTCAGGTAAATAAAGGATTTCCTTTATTTTGATTGTCTGTCTTGTAACTGGAGCATGGCTGATTTTGAATGACAAGATGAAGTTATTTTTTTAGTTAACTTTAAAATCAGATGCTGTTAATGCAATTTTATTTATCCTTCCCTTGATATTCTCTTATCTTTAACTGGTAGGAAGATTTTCTGTTGAGCCATAAAACTTTATTTTCTTTTTGTCATTCATGCCTTGTGATATGAAAGTAATGCTTTCATTTTTGGATGAAGGGCTTCAGTGGCAATGTTGATTTCAGGACCTCCTGTCACCCTCTGATCCCTCACCATGCCTGCTCTTGTTATTGCTCCGGCAACTTGCCAGGTTGTCAGCTGTGTCAAACCAAATGATTGCATAGCCGTGTTCAACCTGGACCAAAATACTCTCTTCAAACACTTGTCTCTCTTCTTCCCTCCCTTTTTCCTCTATGTATGCTTATGTTGTAAGCTGCCCTCACTGTACAGGAGAATCCAGCAAACAGCTGAACGAAGGGGACAGTGAGCTGTGACAGCTTGCCAAGGCAGGAACTTAAGCCGTACTGTTTCTACAAACCCTGCATCTTCAGATTGAGGCTTCTGTCTGTTAGAGAAGCTATTTACAAGATTGGATTTTTCCAGAGAGTCAGGAAGAAAGTTTCATTGCTTATATATAATCATCTGACAGGTATGGTGATGTGTCTGCATTAACCCCCATTCAGAGAAAGGCTCAGCAGCTCTTATTTCTAAACTTCTGCTGATACAGGTGCGGTTCTTGCAGGTTGCACTTTCGTTAGCTGTAAATGTTAACTTGTTTTGAGCAGATTTAAACTGATAGCTTTCCCTTGTATTACTCCACTGCTTCCCAGTTCACATCAAGTGCGGATCAGACTCTCATTTCTCTTACAGCCTTTCAAATATAGTATGCAATTTTCATTTTAAATTAGTCAGGGGAAAGTGGTTGTGTGTAGTCATTTCCTAGTTTTATATAGAGCAGCCAAGAACCCAGATTGTAGTAAGTGATGCAGTAGATATTTGTCTGATAACAAGGTCTACTTTGCATACATTGATCTGTTCAAATGTCCATGAGCTTTGTATTTTACTCCACATTCTTACAGCTGTTGTTTGAGACTTTGCAGATGAAGCAGCAAAGACCTGCTATCTAGAAAAGCTTTCTGTCTTATGAAGGTTGAACAACAGTTGAACCGTTCTAATGTTCTTCTGTGACCGTTCTAACGAGGATAAATAAAATGATTTTACCAGCAGCTTAGTTCCTCTAGATCTGCTCCTTGTTCAGCTTTTTTTTCTGAGATCTCAGGCAGTTTTCAACCTATTATTTACAGCCAGGATATGCTATTTCTCCCTCAATTCCAGTACTGCTTATCCTGATCTGTTGCTGAATTCTGTTTTCTCCTGAAAGTTGTAAGCACTTAAATATAATCTACAGGAGCTGTAGATCATGCCCAGAAATCATCTGGGGTTTATAACTGCACAGCAAAAGAGTACTTTCTCAAGCTGTGTGGCTCCAAAGCTGTTATAGCAGCCCTGCCCTCACAAAGTAGGTAACATTAAGAGTGGTCTTTTTTGTGCTAAGGACACTACATTTTTCTAGCAATCTGATTTTGATTTATGTCTTTTTTAGGCTGAAGCTGCACTACTAGAGGTGAGAATCAGCCATTAGAGAAATGAACTAGATCTGGAAATAAGATTTTTTTTAAAATTTTATCATTCAAACTTGACACCTGAACTTTCAATTTCAGTTTGAGACAAGGAGGGAATGTGAAGCACTGACACATAGGTTTTTCTACTACGTTCTTGGATCACTGAGATTTGCAGACACCTGGTCATGTCCATAGAGTATAACCAGTTCAACCTACAGTACATCTACAGTAGGGCCAATGTCACACCAGCTGTGCATGTATTACACAAATTATTTGATTTGCTAAAGGTGCATGGCATATATATTCTTATACATTTACAGTTCATGCCTAGCTGGTCTGGCTCTTCCAGAAGGTATGAGGCTCACTGCATGCATGCTAAAGAGGACCTGTGTGCATACCCCTGCTCAGAAGAGTCCCAGCCAGAAATAAGGCAGTCTTTCCTTGAAAATTAGCTGGCATGTATTCCGAAAAAGATTAATGTGGACAATAAAACCAATTTATAAACACTGTAATTTTCTCCTGTAAATTATCATGCCAGAGTTAGCTGTACATAAAATTACTATTTTTCTGGCAAATATTTCTGCAAAAAGAAAAAAAAACAATGCAATTTATTAACAAAAGTGAAGCATATTTAAGACTTATGGTTTTGGGCTTAAAGTTTAGCACTATGAGTCATGTTGTTCGGAAGTGGTAAAGGTAAAGATATTTTTAAAAACAAATCAGTCACTATTTAATTGATTAATTAATCTCTCATAGAATACATGTCCAGTTAAGAAATCCTTATACTGTGAACAAAATTTCTGGTTTAATATCATGGATTATTTGCTGAATCAGTTTTGCTGCTGGTCATGTTAAGGTACATATTTACAAGCTGAAAAGAATATTGATGCATATCATAAAGAAATAGAGCTTAATTGTCCTTTAAAAAGTCGTTGCAAAAGATTTATAAGCATTTTACTTTAAAAATGTAGATGTGGTCACAGTGACAGTGACCACCATTCACTTTCTACAAGGAAAATGATTTTTTTTCTTTTTGGAGAGAAGAATGGAGGAGAAGGGAAAAGGAAGAGGGATACCTGATCAGAGCTTTTCTGTAATTAAATACTTAACAACGACGACTAGCAGTCCCAAATCTATTCTCTCTCATCAAACCTTGAGTAGTGGGGTTACAATTTAGCAACCTCACTGGCATTTCAAATAGTGTTACCAAATAAAGATAAACAAAAAATCCCTGTTTTCAAGAAAACATAGTAATGCAACATTTGGTGGCTTTTTTCTTCTTCTTTCTAAATTCTTATAATGTCTGGTACAGAAGAACCAAGTGGACTGCTTAAGCATTGTTAGAAATGCTCACTACCAGTGATGAGGACATTCTATAGTTTTTCATTTATGTTTCTTTACAAAAAAAGAAAGTATATTTATTTCATTTATTTCACTTGCAATCACAGCACATGCTCACTTTTTATCTGGGTTGTGGGGAGCACTTGAGACTAGTCCAAAGTTTTTCATGTGAATAATTTATCTGCTTATAATGCTCTCTACAGGGCTACTGTAGTAGTTGCAGTTTTGTGGGTATGGAAGAAACTAGGTTTGGCATTTTCTCATTACCCATGGGACCCAGACATTTGCCCAGTCTTTGAACCTTGCCTAGAAACTTAAGCCAGGTCAATGACACAGATTTCATTGAAAAGTTCAAGGTATGTCTGTGCTATAGCTTGCAGCAGACTACCGGATGCTAGGTACTATAGTGAACCACCTGAACCCATGGAGGATGAGCCTTACAGGAAGCAGTGCAAGTGCAGCAGCGACCTTAGCAGAGCTGGCTTGGGTGCCCAATAGCTCCATGCAACATACCACCTCTCCTGTCCTGCGGGNGCAACATACCACCTCTCCTGTCCTGAGTCACCATCAGAATAGATGGAGCCCAAGTCATAGACTAAATGAACCAAGTGGAGGTTTTACAGGAGTGGCCCATAGACTAAGGGAATGGTATCTGTATAAATCAAAGGAGGTGAAGGGGATTGGTGGTTACTGAAAATGTATTGGACAGTATGGGACCTGAGCATGACTTAAATGGTGTGGAATAAGGGGTG
>VZTL01074218.1:2917-19474 GCA_013400535.1 Scopus umbretta | reverse complement strand
AAAAAAGAGTTACTTTGAAAGATGCTAAGTCTGAAAATAAAGAAACAGAAATAAACAGCCTCATCCACTCACTAGCTAAGTATATATATACACATTTAGATAGATATATTTTTTTTTAGATTGGCCATTAAGAAAGATTTCTTTCCTGCAAGAGCGGTGAGGCATTGGCACAGGCTGCCCAGGGAGGTGGTGGAGTCCCCATCCCTGGAGGGGTTCAAAAAACGTGTGGATGGGGCACTCTGGGACATGGTTTAGTAGGCATGGAGGTGTTGGGTTGATGGTTGGACTGGATGGCCTCAGAGGGCTTCTCCAACCTTAATGATTCTCCGATTGCTGCCTTTAATCCTAGGAGGACTCAATAGTTGTCACATCATGTCCTAGGTTTCCAGAGCAGCGCTGTTACTAGTCCATACGTTTCACCTGACAACCAAGCCCTGGCTGTGCCTCACCACCGCCCTTCACTCGTTTCAGACAGGACAGGATGCTTGCAGCGACAGAACAGGGACTCGGAGCTTCCGTAGGCAGGTCTGCCAGGCCGGAGCGGCAGACAGCAACTAAGAACTCCTTTAAAATGGTTCTCACCCCAGATGAGTGACCCAGTAGCTAGCAGGAGCCTTACCGCGCATGTTTTATCGCAGAACACAGAGGCAGCAGGTGTGTGGGGACTGCTGACCATTTCACATTTAAAAGAACAAATGATTTGCCATTTCTTTAATCAGACATAACAGCTGCAGCCATTTATAGAGTATATATATCCCAATCGCTTTGCCATAGTAGGCTTTTCTCTACTATGGTGACTTTATAATGAGCTTATGTGGACGAACACACCACCCCTGCAATATTTAGGGGAGTATTTCCACACATACTGTACCAGCCACAATAATCCTGTTGGTCTCCAACCTAAATTGAAGCTGCCTTGCTTTCAAGAGAACAAGGATACAAGGACTCTTCTATTTCCCAACTTTTTTTTTTCTTTTTTAGAGACAGACTCTGCAGCATACGTGCTTCGTTTCAGTCAACTTTTGATGTTTTCGTCCACAGAGCAATGACCCTGAGATCAGAATCAATCTTGTATTCCTAGAACACTTTCCAACTGTCTCGTACCCCCTTCCAGGGCTTTGGTAAAGAGCACTCTGCTTGCCTATCACAACCAGCACAGCCTAGCATCGTTTAGATCGGCTGCCAATTCTAGTGGCTAGCAAGTGCCAATGTTATTTCCGTCTTTAAGTCTGGTCCCATGCTTTTTGCAAGAACCATTTTAGTCAAAGCAAGCAGAGTCTGCTATAGCCAGCAAATCAACAGAAAGCGTGATTGCTCTTCTACCTGGCTATTTCCAATCTGCCCCGACATATTTGATTTTGTCCTTTCTACAGAGGTCCCGTGACAGGCAAAGCAAATTACCTTTTTGGACTTATGCGTTTTGTCTTACCTACAAGAGAAGTCAACAGGAAAACCACCTACTGTAGCGCATAATGTCCAAAATCCTTGTTGCTTGCCAAGACACCAGCGTGCAAGGCTCTACATTTACTCCTTTTAAGTCAGAACTAACGCTGTAAGAGGAGGACACAGATGGCTGTAGGTATACAAGAGAACGCTGTGTTAACACGAGTCGGCACAACCTGCAGCAATGCTGGCACACCTGCAGCATTTCGCTGAAGTTCCTGGTAAGGACTGCAGCCAAGGAGATGACCAAGAATAATTTACAGACACCTGCAGAGGCATGAACTGCTGTACGGGGGAAAGACAGAACAGTACTCGCTTAAGAATTGTGTAAGTTGGCAATAGAGGCTGGCATCACCGATTCATTACCCAACACCAAGACTACCGAGTTGGACAACAGTGGTCTTTGAGGCAAAGAAGTTCTCTTAACATTTCCTGCAACAGAAAGAAACCACCAGAGGGCTGCAGCCAGCGACCAAATCAAAAAAAATGTTTGCAGGAGCACTCAGACTGAGACTGTACTTGTCATTCAGCTCATTCTGAAAGACAAGAAGAAAGGAAGTTGCCAAGACAATAGTCATTTATTCACCTTCTCACCTGAAGTTTCTGCTGAACAGATTAACGAATCATCTTGTGGTGTGCAGGAAGAACCTACAAGATTTAGATCTAAAGCAAAGCAACAATCCAAGATTACAAACAATTTTTGCTGCGACTGTGACATGTCTTACGTACAAAACGCAGAGCGTGACACAGCATAGCAGGGTGTAAAACCTTATTAGCAAGACCGAGAGCCAGCAGACATTGGTGTCCACAGGGTAACATCAGAAACAATTCTTTTTGGTGGGTTGCTTAAAGAAAGGAAGACAATCTGCAGGAGCAAGAAGAAAATCCTCAAGTTTCTCACAGAGAACAACCGGCATTTGCAGAAAATACTGACCAGAAAACATATGAAAGCAATCCTCTTACACACTGACGACAGAAGAAGAACAGTGATGCAATGGTTAAAGAAGTAGGGGGAAGAGAGGTCAGAGCGTCTCACTTAAGCTGAGTAGAGGCAAAAAAAGCAGACATGGTTGCATATGGCAGAAGGGAGGGTACTGGATGACACTTGACAGACCAAGAAGGTGACAAATGTTCTGAAAAAGAGGTTTTACACCTCCTCTCTCCACACAGCATTTTTCCAAACCCGCTGCTGGAGGGGGTAAAAAAAAAAAAAAAAGGAAAGCTCTCTATACTACTACTTTTTCCATCTTCCATAGCTTCCAGAACTCTTTCAGCAATGTGTTGCAAAGAGTTTCTCTCTGTTGTATTGTACAGAGATACCCATGCCAGAGATCTTTCAAGAATAACCAGAGTGCTTTTCCCTTCTTGTATGTATTCAAGCTTTGAGATGACCCTGCCTACGTACTAGCTTTTGCTACTTCAGACACCAGTAACACGTATGACTGCCAACACTGTTCTGCTCCGGTACCAGCAAATGCCAGGAACCCCAAAACGTGCCTGTTCTTCATCCCCACAAACAATTCTGCTCTAACCAGACAGATGCAGAGCAGCGTACAGACCTGTACGCAAGGTGATACCATTCCCTCGTAACAAGGGGGAACTCAAGCCAACCACAAATATAGCTAGCCCAAACAGCGAGAGCTACTACCAATCAAGTCAAACTCAGTCCAAAGACCTACGAGGAGGATTCCCCACGCAGACACAGGTTTGGTTTTTGACATATTTTGTTGCGTTAACTGCAACAGATGAGGTTTGCTATAGGTGGCTAACACACAGTTGATCCGTGCAGCGGCTGTAACGTGATTAATAGTAGTCATGGCTATCTCGCACAGCAAGTGTACAAACCCTATGCCTAATGTTAGTAACCAGAGAAATTTGAGTGACAACAATAAACAGCTTGATTGTTTTAGCAAGCTCACTTTACAGGAAAAAAAAAGAAAAAACAAACCACACACACACCCCCCCCAAGTCACAAAGAAGCCACAAATATGTACATACAAGCTTACCGGCAATGGAAACAGCTTCCCATTTACTTTAATACACAAACTATTAGGGTAATTATCTTCTTGAGGGCAGCTTGTCTCTGCTAGGCATAACCTATATCCCCAAAAAGAGAAAGCATCATTTTTCAAGTGTCACCACATTCGTATGTCCCCACAAAAATCTAGACTTACATTAGCCAATTCAGAAGTTATAAGAGAACACTACAAAAAAGGTACCTTAGCTGAACTTGGACTGTGTAATCTCTCCTGCCCCCTGGCAAGAAGTCCCTGTGACAAAGAAAAAGAAAAAAGAGAAGTGCCCATTTAGACAGCAGATCTCATATTTCGGTCATATGCAGAAAGAACTGGCACACCTGCCCCGACATCACTAAGCTTTGCTCTTATTTTTCTTTTCTTGAGCTACAAACAAGTCTTATGAGCGACACATGTTTAGCTGCTGCAAGTTAAGCAGGACTTTAGAAGCGGCATCCTCTGTCAGGAGTTTATAGTAACAATAAAGTATGATGTTGCCAGAGATGAAAAAAACCCCTATGAATTCTCTTGGCTTACACCATAGGTCTTGCAACAACATGAACCCTGGGACGAAAGATAAAAGCAGCCTTCCATTCCTGCAGCCAGGAAACATGCAGGGAAGTAAAGCTTACCACCTCTCTAAATAGTCACAATTATTTGGAACCGAGTAATTGTTAACTCTTTAGTGGCAGGTGATTTACCCCAACTGCACATAAATTCTGTGCGCAGTAGTTCCTGAAGAAATCAGAACAGATAAACTCAGCATAACTTTGGTCAGGATTATCACTCTGCATCTGCAAGCCAATACGATGCATAAAATGAACCAAAACCCCCCCACTTTCTCCTGAAATTTCGCAAGAGTTTACCTGCACTATGCCACACTCTTACTTCTTACCTGGAAATACAGATTTCTCTGACCTGCTGAGGTGTTAAAGCAAAGATAAAAAACTTCTCTTGGAACCTCTGAATACTGCTCTGTACTAGAAAGAGAGAGACACAAAAGAAGTTTAACCATGATGATTAAAGTCATTGATTAAAACAGGATCTGCAATTGAGTTTTTCCTGGAACAAGGCGTGAGTCACTTAATATAATCAAATTGTGGTTGAGCGGCATGTAACTGTCAACAGGAAAGCAATGGAACAAATCATTCATTCACCTATATTCAGACAGCTTAATATCACATTACACTTCAGTACTAAAGAAGCTTGGCAAGCTGCGTTGTAATCCTTTCTCCCAAGGGAGAAAGGTTCAGACAAACACAGAACAAAATATAACACTGAATACCTGATGAAAAGGAGTACCACAGAGAAGATGTTTACAACTATTTTAATGTACTACAAGAAAAGAACGTGCACCAGAAGTTATTAATGGACAGCTGGAAAGTTATTCAATTCAGGAACAGCTAAAGGTAACTATCCCTTTGGGGAGGAAGGGAGGGAGCACAAGCCCTAATGCCAGGGAAGCCAGCTAGACTTCATGTCTGGGAATTACCCCGCAGTAGCATTCAGAAAAAAAAAAACCAAACAAAAAAACCACACAACAAAAAAAAACCCCACAAACACACACAACTTTCACATCAGAATCCTTCTTGTGTCAGTGACAGGAAGCAGTAATACTTTAGGATTAAGGGTTCATCGTATGCACATGTTACTTTTCTGCCTTCTTTCGACTTGAGAAGTTAGGAATCTTGACCTGAAATAAAGGTAGACTGGACTTGTCCAACAGTTTAAAGTAGCCAGCAAGGAGGACAAACGCAAAAATAGTACAACTAAACCATGCACGTTTGGAAGAGCTAGACTGTCTTGTACATCGTGACATTCAGAGATGATCTCTGTGCTCAGAAACACACATGGGAAGGACAAACATGAAATAGAACCCAGGTGGAACAAACACACACACCAAGTTCCTCAATTCAAAACAGCTGCATTGTGCACGTACACGAGCTCACACACCATAGACACCATTTTATATTTTAAAATAATACTTGAGAACGTGTAAAAAAGATGACAGAAATATTTTGCTGTTGAATTGTGTGTGGGGGTTAAAACCAAACCCCACACCTACACCTGCTCTTGTGTTCTCCTGTCAGTGCAAAAGAATACCTACACGCATCCCTTTTAAAGAGTCGCAGCAAAGGTGACTGCACTCCTAGCTCTCTGACCTATTTGGTTTCCAAATCCTTAATTCTCAAACACAACCCCCCCACACACACAACCTTGTTTGTTCCATGTCCCAACCACCCAAGTCTACTAACTGGGATTATAAACTATCCATATCAACCTAAAAATATTAAAATAAAGCCTCATTTCCAAATTTGCTTGTGAATCCATGTTAGAGTGATCTTCAGCCAATGTTCACATCCTTCTAACATCAAAAGGGCCCATCATTTGCCCATTAGGCCATTCGTCACATCTCATTTCCCCACTCCTCCTCACACAGATCCGAGTGGTAGCTCTGGCTGCTGCTACCTTCAGGTACCGTGCTCTGGAAAGAGTTTGAAGGCAAGCAAGTACTCAGTGAAATTAATCTTGTCCCCTTCACCCGTGTCCTAAGAGAACCCAAGCGTTACAGGACTAGATAATTCTCGCCCCTGTGAGAACTGGGCAACGTGCAACTAAGAGCCTACAGTCTTCAAAAGAAAGAGGAATTTACATGCAGCTCTAACTATAATGGTGACACCCCTAAGGAAGCATTCTCCTGTCAGGGAAAAAAAGGATCATTTCCAAAGTTGAGGAAAAAACAGCTGTTTGGGAAATTACTAGCATATCACTGCCACCTCTAGATACCATTGACCAGAAAACAAAAGGTAACTGCATAGCAGAAATACAATGCAGAGCACACACTGCATTAATGGGACAGAGTGACTACGTGGCTGGCAGCCAGTCTGGTTAACTATGAGCCAACAGTTGTCCCGTAATACGGAATAATTTGGGAAGCTAGTTAAGGTACTCAGCTACTGCACACAGTGAACATAAGCAGGAGTTAGCCAAGACGTCGTGGCACTGCCAGGTTAGCTCTGTACGGGTAACGGCAGCGCGAGCCATACAGCTGTCCAACGCCACAGCAGCTATCGTACCGATGCACGGGCTCCATACTAAACTCTTCTCTAACGGGGTGTCACGACGCACAACCAGAAGTGACAACAGGCATTGTAAACAGTGCTTGTTAGTAGTGCTTGCTGCTTTAGGTACCGGAGGATGACCAGTCATCTGTATGTGCCTCATGGAGGTACAAGTCACAGCCTAAAAGACACTATTATCAGTTAAGAAACTAAAGTGTTTAAGAGGATGCACTGTGCTTGCAAAATGCTGAAGTGTTTCTAAACAATATTATTAAATGGTTAGGGAACATTTTCTACCACGGAAGGTAAGACAGGTTGACTTTCAAAGACAGAAGCAACATATTTCCAAATAAATATGTTTAGGAGTAAGGCATTTGAGGAAGCTAAACTGAGATTTCAGGTTATTTGGAAGACAAAGATCCACTCTACATTTTTGAGTATGGCAACAACCAGCAGGCCGAGAAAACCACCACTAAACTGAGTACAACACTGAACATTTGTTGCACAAAGTATCTTTCGGTGCCAGATGCAACCTGCAGAATCGCTGCAGTGAGATACACGCAAGCCAACAGACCAGTGAACCTGTTCTCCCTACACTGCTGCAACTCACTAATTTCTGACCCTGAAATTCTTTTCCTGTTGGCCCCGACAGATGCGTTCCTCATTTGTACCAGGCAGAGACTTCGGGTCTCAATCTTTCAGCCAAAAGCGGAGGTTGAGACTAGCTGTTAGGAAGCATTTCTTTACCAAGAGGGTGGTCAGACACCAGGACAGGCTTCCTCGAGATGCAGTCGATGCCCCAAGCCCGTCAGCGTTTAAGAGGCATTTGGACAATGCCCTTAACTATTACTCTTTAACTTTCAGGCAGCCCTGAAGTGGTCAGGCAGTTAGATGATCATTGTAGGTACCTTTCAACTGAACTGTTCTACTTTATTATTGAATATTCAAGTGGCAAAGATTTTTCATCAGATAATATTTACGGAAGAGAACACTGTTTTCCAAAGCGTGGCTTGGCACTTTTGGGGACAAGTGGTGAAGAGGGGCAAGGGTAGAAATGGAGAAGGGAAGGGGAGTTTCCACTTTTCCGCAGCTGCACAAAAAGCCATTTAAGTCTGGACTTAGTCCTGTCATAAGCAACACCCATTTCATGAATTAAGCAACCTGCAGAGCTATTAAACACTTACCTAGGCTTGTAGGTTTTATGAGCACATCGAGCACATCGTAAAAAGGTAGGCTTTTCAGTTGAACATCGGGATGAACGGGTGGAATCGGTGGGGATGGCTGCTGCATCTCAAAGTGGGGCTTAGTGTCTTGGAGGAGCACAGAACTGACAGGCGAGGAAGGAGACTGTGGCGTGACTGAAGTAGAAGGGAGTGGGTGAATGCCAGCAACAGCCAGGTCAGGCTCGACAGGAGAGGAACTACTGTCCAAATTGAAAACCGCGGGTTTTATAGCCGATAAGTCCGAGAGTCCTTCAATCGTCCTTGGGTACCGCCGCCTATAGAGTTCTCGGATTTTTATCTGAACTGCTGGGCTGCAGCCGCTCTTCAGTAAGTGCAGTGCCCTCATCAGGAGGTCATGTTTCCGTCCACTTTTATTACGCCCAGCAAACCCCAACAACACTTGTAGTTCAGAAACACGAAAACTTGATACCATATTCTAGAAAGAAAAGAGAGATAAGCACAGGTGAACCAACATTACCCTATTTAGGCCTTTTTGAGGAGCATGGCGAAGCACCTAAACTTCCATCGGTCTAGTTTCACACTTGTCATCTTAAGCACTACCCATACTCTTACCTGACACAGGAGTGGAGTTAGTTTAAAGCGAAGAAACAAAGTGTCCAGAAGAAAGGTTGAGTTTGGTTGCCTTACCGATTTCAAAGACTTCTAATTGCTTCCACACTCACACAGCAGCAGCATCTTAACGCAACCCATGCGGTGGTGCTACATTAAATTCACAGGCAGAAGCATAAGCTAACATAAAATAGCTATCTCGCTTCACGAAACAAAAAAAACACACAAAAAAAATCAGATGAATCAGTATTATCAGCCATCTTCCAACACGTTTTAAGAAATAAAATAAGCAACTGTTTAACTTCTGCACAGTTTATTCTGAAACATCCTTTATTTTGGGCAGCCTGTTAAACACATGCATGAACAGAGACAGGCACATCAGGTTTCACTCTTGAAAGGATGGCACAGCAAGGTGGACGCTCTTTAAAAAGCTACATTATATCATACTAACAAACTGTTTAACCAACATAATTGATGCTTCCAGAATGTCACAGAAAACTTCCTGCCCTTTTTGTACCACGTTCTGGTATCATGGGACACAAAGATCTCTTCAAAGGAAATAATACTATTTACTTGGTTATCAGAGTTAGTTGTGGAAGACTTTGAGGATTGAACTACGAAGTTCATAAACAGGAAGATTCTCTTTAAAAAAAAAAAAACAAACACCAAGAAATAAGAGAGCCCACTACACAAGAGGACACGATCTTCTCTTTCCCATTACTACAAACTAGTAACTTGCCATAGGTGCATCGTCTCACATTTTTGTGAGCAAGCTCTCTGTTCAGGGAGGTATAACATTGTCCTGAATTCATCCAAGCAATTTCCTTCCTATTTCTGTAGGACTCCCCCACCATAACAAGGAGGTTAAGTTTTAAAGATGAAAGCACATCTGACATCAACCTGTACTGCTGTACTGTACCAGCTCCAGGCTTGAGGAGTGGCAGATGAAGGCCCTAACACAAGGTATGAAGTAGTAGACATCTGGAATCACAAAAAAGATTTTTAAAAACCATTTAAAAGCGCACTGTTGACTTTTAAATAGCAGTCCAATAGACAACATCTAAAGCTTTGGGCATCTATTTCAGAAGGGAAACAACTCAAAAGGCAGTGTTTTGGGTTTACCTTCCCTAATCCTTACTATACAGAGTTTACACCCAAGTATTTCAACATAGATCTGATCTCAGCTGAGGTTTTAACGCAACTATGCTATAACCATGCAGTCAGCCACCAAAAAAAAGTCTGACCTTCCCTTGTGCCCCTAGCTGCTTGCTCCTTATTCTCTCCTTAATGTGGAGAAAATTGTTTTTACCGTAAGACAGGGCAGGGAATTGAACCAGACGAAAACTGAACTTGTGCCATTACAAGACAGCAGGAGCAAGAAGCCAGGACCTGCCTTTTCAAGGGCCACATTATTCGTGCGTATCTAAACGACCATCTAAAATACCATGGTCATACTCTCATCGGGCACACCCTTTCCTCATTGTTGAGGTTATCCCATTTCAGATACCAAA
This sequence comes from Scopus umbretta, assembly GCA_013400535.1. Taxonomy (NCBI): domain Eukaryota; kingdom Metazoa; phylum Chordata; class Aves; order Pelecaniformes; family Scopidae; genus Scopus; species Scopus umbretta. The sequence continues at coordinate 9,650 of VZTL01074218.1, read as the reverse complement.
TTTCAATGTTTCCAGACAGCCAGTTTGGGTACGGCGATGCTTCTATCAAGTGGCTATCAGGGAGTAACCCAGTGGCCTTTAAACTGGTATTCCCCCAACACCCCATCTACAAACACACCACGGATGCAACTGCCCATGAAAGCAGTGTCACATGAGGAGCTGAGCGGCTCACCCTAGCTTCCGAAGAAGGCACCAACAGCAGATGTCACCTTAATTTCATCCCAGCAACTTCTCTCAACAGCAAAACGATACAAGAGGAGATGGAAACAGAACTCCATCCAGTTTGCAAGCTGCTGGAGAAAGTTAGTTTCCACCTGGCATTCCCCTGCTACTTTTCCTTAGCCTCACAGTCAAACGGGGTGAAGGAAATACAGTGTTTCGGTATTCAGAAAATAATAGCTTGAAGTACTATAACAGCTTGATAGTCATGCCACATAAAAGAGAAATTGTGTTAAAAGATCATACCGATATTCAAGAATTTACCGAGAACTCCATGTTGCGTGCTTCCACAGATAGTTGCATAAGCTTGATAGCAACATCAGCTCCTTTATTTCAGATGCAGGCAGTAAGCATGATTCTGGATTCCATAATCAGAATGCAAATGAATAAAGTAATCCTTTACACCGAGATTAAGGAAACGGCATGTATTGCAAAATACTGGCTATTACCCTGCCTGCTGCCTTCTGCGCATTCCTGCAAGTTAATCAAGGTGAAATGTGCAGTCAATCACGCCTTGAAACAGCTAGCATTTTATGTGGAAATTCCACAAACTAGCATTTTGTTACAAGATGGATTTCATTTTATTAGAAGATACAGGCTGGCTTCAACACTATAGTCAGCAAGATTTTAAATTGACACCTCCATTACAAATGCTTAGGAGTACAAAAAAAAAAGAATACGTAGTTTTGTCCATCAACACAAAAATCTCACATATGCTTTTGAAAGCACTCTTGCAAAAGTGAGTTTTACTGGAAGTAATTAAATGACAGCTTTTGCAACATTTTGCCCCTAAAGCTGATTCTACATTCCCTTTAAGGCAACAACAACCCCGTGCATGAAAATGCAGCTAGCCCGATCCACACATTTTAGCTTATTATTCCATTTACAGAGGTATCAAAGCGGACACTCGTTATAATCAACGAGGTTTTATGGAAGCATAACATATGCTTAGGAGCATTTATAATCATGGTGCAAGACAGATACTACTTTCAACAAACCCTACCAAGTTATTTTCTTTTGGGGTTCCAGCAACATTGCAGAAGACTGCAGCCTAGCTATTAACATGCTTTTCACATCACTGAATTAAGATTAGACATTCAAGTTGCATCATGTAAATGCCATCAATTTTGTCTTAAGAGAAGTTCTTTACAGCTGCACAGCCCAATAAAAAGCTTTTTTAATGCAGAAGACCAAAGCCATTTTATTTTTAATGTTTCTCCATGAACACAAAAAGTAGTTTGACAGAACTTCACGGAAGTCAGACTGGATAATTCAAGTATTTTATATTCCAGAAACATTTTTCCCCATGAAATTCATACTTGAAGGTCGCAGCAAGTTTCACAGGGTTTTTTGTTTCTTCTTCTTAGCAACCATGATTCATAAGCAGAAACATTGTTCTAAAGCATTAAGCCATAGGTGTACCTGGAATGGCATTCTTTTCACAGGGATGATGATGTTAAGGAGTCCAGGAAACACTGACATGCCGCTGAAATTAAGGGCGGGCGTGTTTCAGAGCAAAGCAAGGGATCAAACATTATCTCTCAAACAAGAGGTAAGTGATTCTCCACACTCCCCCTGCCAAAGCTACCTGCAACTTTATCAGCCATTGCACTTGCATATATGAACAAAAGGTAACCAAGAATGCCTGTTAAATTCTTGACATGTCTACTATAAGCACCAACGACTGTAGCTTCTAGGGCAACCACGACTGGGCAAGTAGTGAACCCTACACTTGAACCTGCAGAAGCCATCCGAGTCGACCCAAAAGTTCCAGTCAGTCTCCACCGAAGAGCTCTGCCTCAGCCCCACTGGCTTCCAGACGTTGTCTGAAGCGTCTGAAGGCTACATAGGGAAGGGATGCACCAAGGACCAACCCCACAAATCCTCACTCCTGACTTGAAGGCCTTTGCTTCTCTGCTATGAGTGTCCAGAACATTTGTGATGTCTTTTGCTATAAATTTGCACGCATGCTGATTTACAGCAGGCTAGAAACTTGTAATACTGGTAAGAAAGAGCAGCTTGTGTCTTGGGATGGTTGAAGACCTCTTGTGCCGACCCTAAATACAAATATATTCTGGAAACTGATGTAACTATAGATAAAAAAAATGCAAGTCCTGGGAAAGAATGAAGATGATGCTCGTTGAAATCTGTGTAAGTGGTACAGCGCAGCAAGAGCAGCTCTGAAGAACACACCAGTTGGTGCAAACTGCATGGCCATCAGGTCCTCAGTATTACGGGGATTTTTCTTTGGACTAACTCTAGCCTGGCTCCTAAATTCGGCACCAGTCTTCAAAGTTGCATGCACTTAACATAACAGTGAAAATCCTAAATCAAATATTTGAGTTCATTTCACCTAAGACACTCAAAACAAAGCCTGACCCATTTCACTGCAGCCTTTTTTTTTTTTTTTTTTTTTTTTTTTTTTTTCTTTTATNTTTTTTTTTTTTTTTTAGGTACCTTGAACTACATTACCTCCCTCCTCTCCTCCATCGCTGTATCCCAGCACAGTCATTAACTGTTAATTATTCTAGATACAAACTTTTAAGGTACCACAATAAGCTTCACTGGTCTGAAAAAGTGACTCTGCGTCTAGGAAGAACAGGGGAATTACATACAGATACAAAACAACAGTATATTATCACAGGTTAACAACAGTATTTTATCAGAGGTTATCTTATTTAATACAGCCAATGTTAACTGCAACCTAAAGATCACTACATCACCATCAGAAATTCTCAATATCTCTTGATATGGATAACATGAGGAATTTGATTACTACATCAAACCGCCAAACTGGCTGGCATATACAACACAATATTATTAACACAGCTAAAATAAAACAGACTACAACAGAGTGTTTGGCAATGAACTTGAAGAGGCCACATGAAAACAGCTCTCTGTTTTCTTCTTGGCTAACAGTTTAGCACTAAGCACTGTTTCACCTGGTAAATAGGCAAACACTGTCCATTCAGACTGGAAAAATAAAGCAAGAGGAGTGGAAAGGCACCAAGTCTGGTTTGAACAAGAGATCCAATACATGTGAGAACAAGACTTCAATTTCTGTATTTTAATATGGTATCCGAACCACACTGCTCTTCACATTTGAATCGCGTGACTACTGTGTGGGCAAAGAGCAAAAATTAGAAGTGGGACTTGCTTTCAGCATTCATAAACCCTGATTTTCCAGTAAATTTTGTGTAATCTCCCCTTCCACATCGGATGCATGAGCATACTTCCATCTCTTCTCACTAAAATGAGGGTTTTGGTTTTTTTCCCACAATGGCCACGAAACATTGCTAGTGTCACACAAATTAGTTTTGGCACGGGCATATTCATTTGCCTATAGAGCTTTCCCCACTGCTCCCCCCCGAAAGATGAGACTAACACATACTTCAAAACCCGATTAAATACAAACTGTATGAGTGACGCTGTTATCTTCTAAAGTAGGGATCCGCAATGTTTTGAGGAGCGCGTGCACTCTGTATTATTGGTTTCCAAATTAGAGTCAGGATGCCAGCGGCAACTTAGGGGACCCAAGAGATGTTCTCCCTCTAAGTAATAATATATAACTGATCCTCTTATCTGCAGTATTTTGCTGGGATGCAGACCGTAGCTTCAAGCCAAGTCCCAGCGAGTTCAGAATTTGTTGGGAGCTGGAATCGTTTTCTCACAGATGGCTCTCAGAAGGAGCTGTAGTTCCCCACTCCTGGGCCAATTCTGTTCAAAAATGTGTCCACATGCCATCTCTGGCCTCCACACCAGACTGCTGACTTCTGTTCCGCATCCGCCTATGCCCGTGTAATCCCTTTGACATTCATCAGGCTGCCCGTGAGCGAGGACTATGGACAAAGGCACGGCCCGTGTTTAAAAACACATCTGTGAACAGCGGGTCTGGAAATTGTGTTTCAAAGTACAAGAAAGATACAGCTGTGTTCACCACATCTTCCCAGCAACTCCCTAATATTCCAGAAAATGGGAATCTACAGAATTCAAATAAACACTACTAATTAATTAAGGGTTAATCTGAAGGCCTGGACAGGTAAGCCTTGTACTGGACATTTTCACCAATACCTTGAAAAGTAGTAACCGTGGTTACAGCTACTTCTGAATCCTTTAACACAACTGAAGATTTCCAAAAGGCGTGATGGAACAGCAGGTTCCTTTGAATCTCTTTGTTTTCTTTCACTACAGCTTCTCAGCTGTAACCCTTTGGTCATATCTCCCCAGAACTTTTACTCTGAAGATCCAGAGGATGGCAGGGATGGCACTAAGAAATCTGAAAACAATCCTTTGCCCTGAGAAGAGAAAAACGCTGCCCCTGCACATTTCCCTCAAAAACAGGATTTAAGAGAGAACTCTGACCTCCTGCCTTTAGTCAGTCCTTAACGATTTACTAAAATAAATTCAACTCTCCAAATTGCCCCAGTGGCCTTTTATAAGGCAGGTAGAGATCACATACTACAGGAAATTGCAATCAACGAGAGAGCAGCAAACAATACTGCCATAAAAGCATTCTGTACATTAATCTATAAAGCAGCAGTTTAAGATCATTCCTAAAGATCAATTCACAAAATCTGTTGGGAGGGTGAGGGTGTCCCTGTTCTTTGGCCAAAAGCAGGAAGAATTGGTTGTTGAAGAGAAAAGGAAAAAAAAACAAAAAACACACCACACAACTTAAACCTGCAAATCAACTGCCTGGTATTCAAGCAGACACATTCAAATGTATCCTTCAAAAAAGAAAAGCAGTAAAGGTCTTGAAGACATGAGGCAGTCTACTATATTCTCTTCCCAACAATATCTAGAGCTTTCCCAAAAAGGGCCATGAATCATTATCAGCTGGATGTTGCACATTTAGAGAAGCTCCAGGCTAACAGATTCATTTCACAGGCACTCCAGTGTATAAATAAGATGAATGGAAATATCAAAAGACATTTCTTCAGAGTAGTACTTTTTTTTTTAAACTAGTGACACCTCTTCCTTTGAGTGATGAAAGGGCAGTCCTGTAGTTGGCCTGAAACCCAGTTCCCTTATCCTTCCATACTTCCTGTGTTACTTTTGGCAAGCAACTTGGGTGCATATATAATTTCAAAGGTATTTATGCACCCAATTCCCAGAGTCTAGCAATACCCATGCATATCTATATAAGTGATTATAGCGCTTTGGAAAATGCGGATCATAGCTCCAGCTCAAGCCTGGAGAAGAGGAGCTACACCAGGAAGAGTCACCTCTGCTACAAAGTTTACACTGGGGGTTTAGCCACCTACATAGCTACACCCTTTGAGAGATCTTGGAAAAAGGGCTGAAAATGAATGAGGACACTAAAGAAGAAAACATGTAAACACAAAGTTAAATAAAAACCACACACATTTAACTTGGGAAAATATAAGCCAACCCTTCTTAAACCTAAGATGGAGATAAAGCACTGGTGTCCTCAAATAAAGAAACTCAGTTCTTTCCATAAGATTTTTGTAACCGAGCTCCTCAGCTACACTACAGCCACTTCAACCCAAGTGGTGTTAGTGCTGGAAGAAGCCTTAGCATAGGAAATTCTCCGGAGATTGCAGCATATTTCCCACTGTTGGTCAGACTACAGTCTGTTCAGCCATCAGACCTTTCTCTACACCAAAGCCTAACTCACAGTGGTTCCTATTTAACTGGTTTTTATCCCTTCTGTAGGGAAGCCTAGGTCGGGGGGTGGGGGGGTTCAGCGTACATGTAGTATTCCCTCAGCGGCACTTCTGCAGGTGTGAATGCTGCAGAAGGACAACATGCTCCTTCCGAACAAAGATACTCACGGATTGCTCAAGAAATGGAAGGGGAAAAAAAGAAATTACATAGTCAGCTCTTTGTGTACACACCTTAAAATACGAAAGGCCAACACCCCCACCACCACCCCCCCGAAAAATCTGTTACTGAAAGTCCACAAGTGTGATATCAAAGGCATTCAACTGAAGATAAAACAGGTCTGGAAAGAAACGCTGGATTTCACGCTTCACGGGCGCAGCTTCCCCGCTTAGAAAGCGGTTAAGGAATTTTCAAAAAAATTCAATCGTTATCAGCATTTTCAAAAATTCGATAGTTACTCGCTCGGCAGCAAGGGCATCGCGGCGCTGGGCCCTCCCGAGGGCGCGGAGCCCCGCCAGGCGCCATGCGAGGCACCGGGCCCGGCTTCTCGCCCGCTCGGGCCGCACACAGCAGCCGAAAACGGCTTTTAAAATGCCGGGAGGGGGACGGGGAAACCGGACGCACGACGCCAGGACACCCAACGCCCCAACCCCAGGCGGCGACGAGGGACAGCCGGCTCCCCGAGCCCCGCTCCCGGGGCCGTGACAGGGAGGGTTTTCCTCAGGCAGAGCCAGCCGCGCCGCCGGCTCCCCGCCGCCCCCCGCCCGCCTTTCAGGGCGGCCCCGCTTCCTCCCCGGGGAAGGCGCAGGCGGCCGCGGGGCCCCGGTGGTTTCCGGCCGGCCGGTCCGGGGGGCTGCCTCAAGCGAGAGGCGCCGAGGGCTCGCCGGCC
>VZTL01074216.1:0-10455 GCA_013400535.1 Scopus umbretta | reverse complement strand
TATCAACCAACAGCCCCAAGTCCCTCTCCTTAGGGCTACTCTCAATCCATTCTCCACCATAGGCTGTATTTGTGCTTGGGATTGCCCTGACCCATATGCAGGACCTTGCACTTGGCCTTGTTGAACTCCATGAGGTTCACAAGAACCCACCTCTCAAGCCTGTCAACGTCCCTCTGGATGGCATCCCTTCCCTCCAGCTTGTTGACCACACCACACAGCTGAGTGTCATTGGCAAACTTGCTGAGGGTGCACTCAATCCCACTTTCCATGTCACTGAGAAAGATGTTGAACAGCACTAGTCCCAATACTGACCCCCGAAGAATGCCACTTATCACTGGTCTCCACTTGGACATCAAGCTATTGACCGCAACTCTTTGAGTGCGACCATCCAGTCAGTTCCTTATCCACTGAGTGGTCCAGCCGTCAGATCTTGTCTCTCCAATTCAGAGACAAGCATGTCATGTGCAACTGTGTCAAATGTTTTGCACAAGTCCAGGTAGGTGATGTCAGTTGCTCTTCCCTTATCCACTAATGCTGTAACTCTGTCATAGAAGGCCACCAAATTTTTCAGGCACAATTTGCCCTTAGTGAAGCCATGTTGGTTGTCACCAATCACCTCCTTATTTTCCATGTGCCTTAGCATAGTTTCCAGGAGGATCTGCTCCATGATCTTTCCGGGCACAGAGGTGACACTGACTGGCCTCTAGTTCCCTGGGTCTTCCTTGTTTCCCTTTTTAAAAATAGGGGGTTTGTTTCCCCTTTTCCAGTCAGCGAGAACTTCACCAGACTTCCATGACTTCTCAGATATGATGGATACTGGCTTAGCAACTTCATCTGCAAGTTCCCTCAGGACCCATGGATGCATCTTATCCGGTCCCATGGACTTGTGCACCTCTAGGTTCCTTAGATGGTCTCAAACCTGATCTTCTCCTACAGTGGGCAGTTCATTCTCCCAGTCCCTGCCTTTGCCTTCCATGACTTGGGCAGTGTGGTTAGAGCACTTGTTGGTGAAGACTGAGGCAAAAATGTCATTGAGTACCTCAGCCTTCTCCATATCCCAGGTAACCAGGTCTCCTGCTTCCTTCTGGAGTGAGCCCACATTTTTCCTAGTCTTTCTTTTATTGCTGACATACCTATAGAAGCTTTTCTTGTTGCCCTAGATGTCACTGGCCAGATTTAATTCTATCAGGGCTTTAGCTTTCCTATCCTGATCCCTGGCTGCTCAGACAATTTCTCTGTATTACTCCCAGGCTACCTGTCCTTGCTTCCACCCTCTGTAGGCTTTTTTTTTGTGTGTGTTTCAGTTTGTCCAGGAGCTCCTTGTTCATCCACGCAGACCTCCTGGCGTTTCTGCCTGACTTCCTCTTTGTTGGGATGCATCACTCCTGAGCTTGGAGAAGGTGATCTTTGAATATTAACCAGCTTTCTTGGTCCCCTCTTCCTTCCAAGGTTTTATCCCATGGTACTCTATCAAGCAGATCCCTGAAGAGGCCAAAGTCGGCTCTCCTGAAGTTCAGGGTAGTGAGCTTGCTGTGTGCCCTCCTTGTTGTCCTAAGGATCTTGAACTCCACCATTTCACGGTCACTGCAGCCAAGGCTTCCCTTGAGCTTCACATTTCCTACCAGACCCTCCTTGTTCATGACACCAAGGTCCAGCATAGCACCTCTCTTCATTGGCTCCTCTGTCACTTGGAGAAGGAAGTTATCATCAACTCATCCCAGGAACCTTGCTTATTCCCTGCTGTGTTGTCCCTCCAATAGACATCAGGGTGGCTGAAGTCCCCCATGAGGACCAGGGCTTGTGAAACTGAGGCTGCTCCTATCTGTCTGCAGAGGGCCTCATCCTCTCAGTCTTCCTAGTTGGGTGGCATGTAGCAGACCCCCACTATAATGTCACCTGTCCCTACCCTCCCTTTAATCCTGACTCATAAGCTCTCAGTCAGCTCGTCATCCATCCCCAAGCAGAGCTCCATGCACTCCAGCTGGTCACTGACATAGAGGGCAACACCCCCTCCTCGTCTCCCCGCCTGTCCTTCCTAAAGAGCATGTATCCTTCCATTCTACCTCTCCAGTCATAGGAGCCATTCCACCATGTCTCTGTGATGCCAGTAAGATCATAGCCCTGTGAGTGTGTGCACATCTCTAACTCCTCTTGTTTATTCCCCATGCTACGTACATTTGCATAATGGCATTTAAGTTGGGCCCCTGATGAGGCTGACTTACTGACTGGAGTGGCTGGAATTCCTTTGTGCTGTTCTTCAGGTGCTCCCCTGCTGACCTGTGATCCTTCACACTGAAGTTTAAAAACAGAGAAAAATCAGAATTTTAAAAAATGACATGGATATCTTTATGTTCCTTCCTTTGCCTGCAGCAGCACAGAAATTTGACAAAATAAATCAGATTTCAGTTAAAAGAGGACCAAATTCCAGTTACGTATACCTAAGCAGTGTATCAGAATCAGATAGTCAGACATTTTCACCATACTACCTTTTTATAGTACTGTTGTGGTTTAACCCTGATCGGCAACCAAGCACCACACAGCCACTCGCTCACCCTCCCCCTGCCCCCGCGGGATGGGGGANATTTTAACTAATATTAACAATGAAAAATATCTTACAAGCCAATAAAAGTTAATCACAAATATACTTTAATTAAAGAATTAAAGCTGTTGCACTGTCAAATTATAAAAGAAATTAGAAAATGTAAAAGATGTAATCAAAGATCCCATATACGTGCTTTGGAAGAGAAGAAATGAAGCCAGTTAAAATTCAGCTATACTACACAGAAACAAGTAACACCTACACATTGCAGTATTCCCAACCTTTTCTGCAAAAGGTTTTGAAATACACGTATTTATGAATTTCTCCTTAAATTCCTATCGTATCTATATTACCTCATCTTAATGCAGACACAATGAAGACAGGATGCAAGCGTAATGCATTTACTGAAAAGCTGTTTTATGCGACAAGTCAAAGAAATTTGCCTCTGTGCCCGCAAGGCATTCATTTTGCTCTCTCCTCTATTGCAGGGCAGGATAAGGAGGGTGTTTTCAGACCCAAGGGCTCTGGGGCCTCCGTTTCAGCAACCCTCTCCCCGCTCCCCGTCTCCACGCAGGACCAGCCGTCCCCACCAGCCCTCCTGGCAGCAGCGCCCCCGGCCCCGCAGTGGGGTGCGAGGTGCCGTACCGGCTGTGTGGGTCAGACTGTAAGTCCTTGCCGTCTTCCCGAGGCGGGCCGCTCCAGTGCCGAGGGCCTCCGAAGCTTCACCGTGCTGAGCCCCATCCCTGGTCAGAGGAAAGGTGGCAGAGAGGGAGTCACAAACCAGAGCAGCTTGGCACTGAAAGAGCAAAAGAGGTGCATCGCTCCCACCCCAGAAAGCCGGGGTCCTCAGTGCACAGGAGCAGCCAGGGCCGGGCACCACAGGCAGGCAGCTCTGGAAACTGGGATGGCAAAACCAAGACAGCTTGGTCTGATCTGCACAGGATCAAAAGCCTGTGACACAAGCACGGCTTTTGATACTTAGCTCTGGGCAGGGCAAATGCACCCTCTGCAGCAGGAACATTCTCTTCCTCTGGGATTTGCTTCTTTTGGAAAATTTTCCCCCAGTACTTTGATGCTTCTCAAATAGATGCCACAGCCCAAGAACTCATTGTCTCCTCCCAACGGTCACTTCCCCTGAACCACAAAACATGTCAGTCTCATTTCTCCCATCTATCCACTTCCAAGCTGCCATTTCCCCTTGGGAAGCCACAGCAAGAAATGGGCTTTCCTTTGTTTTAAATAAAGGAGCATGAAAAATAGGTACCCCAAAAGGTCACCTACTCCTTTTCACTATGACTTGGCAAAACACATTACGCATCTGCCATGCACATGAAGAAAAAGTGCCCATAGTACAATAGCTGTATTAAAAATAAACAAGGAGGCACCACACCAAGAATTATAAGGAAAATTTAGTATTATCTCTTAACATCACTTATTTACAAAAATATGAGTGCCAAATTGTTATTTTTCAAAATTAGCAGTCATAATCCACCAAAATTCTAAAAAATAGCTCCCCAAATAACTCAGTGAGAAACACATATGTGAAGGGGATATAGAACAGGCATGTGAATACCTCTGGGTACTGTATAATGTTAGACAAGAACTGTAACCTGAGGTCATGATAAAATGACCGTATATCAGGCCAAAGAAAAAAAAGAGTCATAGCTGTCATCACACTGACTGGCAGGGTTTTTGACTTTCGGTAGTTTGGCTGCCTCTCTCATACCCTGTCAGTATTGTTTAGGGTTGCTGGTTGGTTGTTTCTGGTTTTTTTTTTGTTTTTTTTTTTTCCCTCTACTTGCTTATTTTAAGGCAGTTGTCAGAAAGCAAAGCTAGCACAAAAGTGGTCTTATTCTCTCCTTAGACTATTATAACTCTGCTGAAGTCAGAGGGGATTGTTCCCAATTTACACCAGAGAGAGAGAAAGAAAGAACAAGCTAAAAAGAAGCAGGCTTGATTGACTGCTTTGAAAATTGTTAAACATTTAGGCCTGACATAGAATAAAATTACTGAAGCTCAATCTCATGTCACTGAATCATCAGAAACATGCCACTGGTTTCACTGAAGCTTATTTGCTGCTGTGCCACCAGATACAAGTTTGATGCAGTCGTTAGTGAAAGGAAAACATCACTTATTATTTTTAATGTGGTAACTGCAAATACAGGTAGATTTCAAGATGTGTATGTCCATAGGAAAAGGCATTACATGGATTTTTTTTTTTATAATCCTGGCAAACAGACTTTTCATTAACACTGTAGTGGGAAGCAACATTTAGCAGTGGATCTGACATTCCTCAAGAGAACAATTTCCTTTAAAACACTTAGGCAGCAGGAGTTTCCTTACCAGTGTCAAAGTGAGAGTAGGTACATTTTAAAATGACAGATTTAATAGTTTCTAAACACAACCTTAACTTCCTTGGCTAAATGTTCCTCTCGTAACTGAACAGAACGTTTATGCATTCCCTATGCCCAGGTTTTGAGATTATCATTTTTTCAAGTGGCCAAATCATCACAAATTCTCTGAAAAATTGGGAGCATGGGAGAGGATGTAGGAAAAAATAAAAAAAAAAAAATTAACTGGCTACAGCTTTAAGTTATTTATAGTAATACCTGTACTCTCTCCTCAACTTTAAAAATGGTGGTGAGGTTATTCCAGTCTTTTGAATGACATGCACTTTCAGAATATAATAGCATATGTTTCTATTTACCAGATTTGATTACTTCCAACTTGCTGTAATGAGAGAGTTAGATCTGCAGCTGCTGCCTAGACCAGGTATCTCACTGAAGACAAAAAGCATCTTGTGAAAGAAGCTACTAGTCTAAGAAAGGGTGAGGAGTAGGACCACGGTTCCGTGGCACGGTGGGGCGAATGAAGGTAAAATCGTGAAAGGGTTCAACCTGGACCCACGGTGGAGGAAAATATGAGATATCTGCTCTAAAACTGCTGTATGAAACAACCATTATGTGACTTGCTAGAGGAGGAGAGGGTGGGCTGGGAAGCAGTAATGAAGGTGGAGATCAGTTTGGAGAGTGTGGAGGTGACACTGGCATTCTGGTTTTGCCTGTGGCCCAGACTATTAAAGGAGAAAGGACAGATTTACCTGTGGGATAGCAAACACTATTGGGACACAGGAGATTGTTCTGCAAAGCCCAAGATGTTCAATCCCTCCTCCTTGTTCCAAACACCTCTCAAACAACCTGAGCAAATGCAACTGCCCGAAGGCAACATGAAGTTTGAGAAGAACCCTGTGACGCATCCCAGACTGTAGAAAATGACATGCCAAAGATGCCTGCTGTGAGAGCTAGTCAAAAGTAGTCAAAGATGGATCTTCTTCAGGATGTTTATGGATGAATGCAAACTAAAGATTCAATGCCTGTTCCTAAATCTAATTTCTGCAAGGATTACTTTCTAGGGATGCAACTACTACTATTTTCCAAACCACACTTTTGACTAGCATGATAGTGACATTTCCAAAAGCAGAGGGTCAATTACTTAATATCTATCTATATATATAAAAAAAAAGAAAATTAAAAAAATACTACATTAAACATTACAATAGAAAGCTTTTTGTATGCAGTATTTGTGTGAAACAACCAAAGAGAGCATTTCCCCAAGGTCTAATCTCAGGTAAGGTGTTCTGTAGCATTAGGGAGCTGTTTTTATAGCCTAATATGGTATGTGAATAGTCAGTTGAGACGCCAACTGAAGGGTAAACACTTCTGATTGAAAGCTTGTGCAATAAAATGTGCCTTTTTAATTTTCTTTTTTTTTTTTAATTGGACCAATGTGTACCTTGTACCTGAAATGACAGCCTTCCTTTATCTTTTTGCCTCATCAACATCTCATTTCACATTCTGGCTGAAAGGGCTTTTTTCTTTCCTCATTTGTACTTGTCTCCCTTTGCCATATTCTCCCATTGAACTTGGTAACTGCATCATCTAGGATTTGGGTTTGTATGCAAAATTCTATATAGAAGATTTTATTTAATCTATCCCTACCATTATGAAAGAAGCCCCAAACTCACTTATAAAACAGTAAACACAAGGAGGTAAACATTCTGGGTATGAAAATTCCCTAATTTAGGAAAGTTCTGAAAGCCTTCCAATACAGCTCATTGATTAGCTGGTAATAGCCTTTATCCTACTGGTCTAAAACTGTCACAAACTTTAGGCCAGACTCGATGCACATGAACAGCCAAAAAAAAAAAAAAATACTCTGACTAAAAATATCCGCAATCTTTGAGGAGCAGAAAAAACTAGATGTAAGTTGCCACTTGGGGACTTGCCTTTTAGTAAAGCTAACTGGCGAAGCACAGGTACTAAAATCCTCTTCAGTCTTTCTAACTACGTGTGAATCTGCTGCTGCTGCAAAATTCCTGTGTTGCTGAAGTCTCGTTAGCCAATTATAAATGCCAATACTTTGTGCCCTCTCTTGTTTTTCTTTGAATTCTCATCTCAGCATTGTACAAACTTGATTCAAGCTGCTGTATAATCCTGTTATAAATTCATTGCCTTTTCATTTAAAGCCTTCAGTTTAATTCTTTCCTGGATGGATCTGTCAATTCATTCACACCGAGTAGCCACACAAGGGCTTTATTTCTGGCTTTTTAATGTGCCAGTCACGGATAGACATAAGATCCAACTGCAGTATCTCAAGTGAGCTTCTACAGTACAAATGTTCACACAACTGCAAGAGACAAACTTCATTTCATCTGGTGAGGCTTTGGTTGACACTAAGATTAAGAGCTTAACAAATGCAATGGTCTGCTCTGTTACCATTCGAGAGTTTCTTGCTTCACCGTGCTATGAAAGAGAAATGAAGGACTGTCTGACTGTCTAACATTTTCTCATCTCTTGAGTGTTGTATGTGATTAAAAGGCAGGTGGGGTGAGGAGGTTTGGGATCAGTCATACAAAATATCCAAATCTGTACCCATAGGAACCTTGTCCTTTGGCCACCAAAGCGTCTTCCTTTCAGACTGTGGCTAAAAATCATCCATTTAATCTGAACCTGATAGAAAACAGCCAAAATGCTAAGTAAATGTAGCAGTAAATGAATGCATTTGAGAATGCTGGAAACTGTTCTGATTTTTGTCACAGTAAATCCTTGTGTCGTCTTATTTTTCTTTCTTGTTCTAGGATTTAACACCCTTATACCTGATTTTATTTGTTTTTCACCTTTTGGGAGAACTTTCATTTTTACTTTTTACCATTGAATGCCCCATTTCATCTGAAAAAATAAAATCTTTGCCTTTTTTTTCCTCCTCTTTGGGGAAACAGACAAAGCAGTGTGTTTTTGAGTTGCTGATAAAGCTAAAAATATCCTATAATGCCTCCAGTGAAGTGCAATAATTTAAAGGACTGGATACAACGCCTTTGGTAGGAGATGAAAACAGCATCTCCATTGGAGTAAAAAATATTTCTGGTCTTATATACCCACGATTATGATGGCTATTATTAAACTGTCACATCACATCAATGAGTAAACAAGTAGCTATGCCTAGATCACATTAACTATTGTGACAGCTGTAAATACTACAGTAATGACTCTCCTGCGGGCAATAGAGAAGATAAGAAAATGATTGAAGCTCCATGGGTTTGCTACACATTTACAGGTGATTCTGCAACAAGTTAGACAATCTCTTAAGCAGGAACAGGCTGCTTGCCTCAGAGGTAATGCAGTGCCTCAACAGCAATGAGCTGTATGCTATTGAGCTTTCATCAGTAATATAACACTTGATTTTAATACTGTTTCATATAAAAAAAAAGAACAGTATTAAATGACTACTTCATTTATAAAAAATGCAAATGAAGTAATCAGAATGAAAGTGGTTCTTCAAAGGTGATCTGTAAAGGGAGAAAAACATCCATCTGTGTTTCTACTTTGTTTTTGATGTACAGTTTGAGGGTTTTTTTGCAGGGTAGGAGGTGGTTGCTTTGTTTAAGAAAAAGTTGCATGCCTCTAAAAATATCAGGAATTCCAAATGCAGTTTTCCTTCCCTGCGTACACCATTAGAGAGAGTAAGTACAAAGACGTGTCCCTATGCAATTAGTATTCATTCACCAGCCTTCCCAGTTCTGTGTCTTTCTGCTTGCTAGCTCAGCAAATGCCGTGCAGGGAGGAAATAATGGTATGTGCCCTATTTTCAAATTACTAGGGGTTATGATTTCTGAGAATGCAATTAGAAGTCACACCCTGAAGAGCCCCAAGTAGATGAGGGGAAGACAACTTTTTTATGCTTGCCAACCAATACTGCAAAGAAGAAAAGGTCAATAATATTTGAGCCTTAGAATCTTAATTAGATAATTATGGTTCCCACTTGCTTCAAGCAAAGATCCATAAACCAGACAAAACAGAAAAAATGAAATAAAATGATGTTGTGAAGCAGCAGAATGAATTCCATTTTTGAGGGGGTATTTTTTATTTTTTTAACTGTACTTTTAATGTGTCTTGCAAATCTACTTCTGAAGTCAATGGGATTCATTTAAATAATTTAACAGAAACTTTAAGATTTCAGTATCACTGTTTTTAAAGCTTTATATTCAACAAAATAAACACCTGAATGCATTTTTTTTTATTAAAAAACATCAGGATGAGATTTCCTAAGTGCTATGATTTGACATGTGGCTGCTGTTGAAGTGCCCTTTACTATCTTCTGCAAATTACCTAGAGGACTAGGCTATGGCTTTTTATAGTCACAGTTATTTAAGGATGCACAGAAGGGTATTAGTATCTACAGCAGTTCATAGAGGCATTTGGACTGAGAGAAAAAGAGAACCTTTTGATTTTTCTGCACTCAATGTCAATATATGATACATCATGAAGGAGTATTTATTAATGAATGCTGATTCTTGAGATCATTCTTATAAGAAGTTTAAGACTTTTGCACAATTTCATATTTCTTATTATGAAAAAGGATTACAAGTATCTATTTGTTCTTGAACAATGAAGGATCAAAAGTTGTAGGAGCTGACAAAGAAATGTCTGCAAAGTACTATTTTGTGGAAATAATGTGATTTCCACAGTAACGAAAAATTTTGAGGAAGAAAGGGGCAAAAAGGATTTTTTTTTAATTGAAAGGATCTAAATGTTGTATTCTGACTTGCCTATATTTGTATTAAATACAATATTTTCATTAATATGAAGTTTGCATTTATTAAAGTCCTGACTTGATCTTTGATCTACATAAACATGTTTACAGCAGCATAGTACAAAAGGCAACCTGAAGCATTAAAACTGTCATGAACCAGAATATTTTGGAATTTCAATGCAAAAAAAATGTTCAGTAAAAAATTTAGAATTGTTGTTTGAAAACAAAAACAACACTTGAAATAATGAGAATATGTCTTACACTTTTTAGATTATCAGGTAAAGCACTGTTGCATGCAGCTACATATACTTTATCTCTCCATACACATACAGAGGAAGGTCTTTTACATTTTACAGTACTTTCAAAATGCTACTTGACTTAGAGAAGCTACGGCTTCTGCAACTAAAGGCCTGTTTTCACATGCCTTGCAGTAAGTAACATAAGTACCTCCTCCAGTGTTAACTGAACACTTAACACTTGCTCTTCCATGCACAAATGAGTATGGACCTGAATATGCAATTGATTCTCTAATTTAAATGCTGTCCTTTCACTGACATTCCTCGGATATTATTCTGGCAGTTCATATCAACTGTCAACCTCTGCTACATACAGACAACTCTCTTGCCTACTCTTCTCAAACTCTGCCTACAATAGGTGCACCAGGCTTGCTTCTGCAGTGCCCAGCCCATCATGCTCGTCCCCTTTCCTCCAGGTTACCACCCACGCAGCCGCAGTTCTGCCACTCATATGTCCCTGCTACTACAACTAGGTTTACCTGAATAAGGAAACTTCCTTATCTATGTGAATCTTTTTCTTTTTTTTTTTCC
>VZTL01074215.1:2680-15431 GCA_013400535.1 Scopus umbretta | reverse complement strand
TAATGCAAACATGTTTGGGAATAGGATGTGTTAGTTCACACATGAAGACATGTTTCCTAGCTAAAGAAAGGAACTTAGGAGTCATAAAGAAGAAGTAGCTAATGGAGATCTAAAAAATTCCATAACAAAGCAGTACTTTTTTGAAATACAATGAATATTTATAATCCCAGGAAAGACTATCTACTCAGTGATAGTTTTATGTTAGATATTACTATGTTGTTTTCCTTCAGAATAATTTGGATCAGTTTACCTTCTTGAGTCTCCTTCGGAATTTTCAGAAGAGCACCTCTAAGAGCGCAGAAGAGTTTACTAAGTGAAAAAATGAAATATTCATCTAAGTAATGAAATAGGTGTTGTAGACAAATGCTTCTGTATTGACAAGACAAAAATAGGCAAAACTGCTACTGATTTCAGTAGGGTCTACGGAAACCTCTTCTATTCTGTAAGCAATTTTAAAAGCTGTGTTTCTTTTTCTTTTTTTTTTTTTTTTCCCCCCAGGATTTAGAATTTCTTAATTATGAGTCTTCAGTAATAGAAATAATAGAACACAATGCAATTGTTTTACTTTTAAAAGAGCAATATATTTTCATAGTTCATATAAGAAAACACGTTTTATTTAATCAGGTATCACTTCCGTTCTTTGCTGTGAACTGACAGGGTTGAGACAAACAAGAATTATAGGAATATTTTTTAAAAACGCTAGCTACAGTTGGAGAGGTATTCATTCCAGGTGTACTCTGAAAGTGTTGTTGTCTGTGGAACACGGAAGGAATCAAGACTGTCTACTTTTATATCTAGCGCAACCATTAAGTCAACTGTGAACTTTTTAGAATCCTTTGAATTCAGAACTATGAGACTTGGGTTTCCTAAAAGACAGTTTAGGAAAAGGAGCTTTACAGATTTTTAATAACCGGCTCTTTTCATCTTCTGTTCAGAAATGGAAACAATCCAAATTGTTGGTATTAAAAATATTTTACAGTATATAAACGGAATATATCTTGTGTATTTTCCCTTAATGTCTTACAGTGAAAAGCAGCAATACATGGGTTTTTGTTGTTGCAGGTTGTATGATCAGTAAACTTACTATGCAGCCTCCTGAGCGTGGATCTTTTAACTCAAGTCACTGTAGTCTCTGCCCAGGAGCGAGATTGGCTTTTTGCAGGGCTAAATTCGTTTGAAAGGTGCTGAAATGCTCACATATGTATATATATATGTAGACACACACATATATATATATAGTTGAGAGTAGGTTTTGTTACAATGTTCTGTACTTTTTGTACAAAATTAACGCCCAGATTTTGTGCAAAACTGTAGCCCTGTTGAAACTCGCGATGTCAGCGTAATGGCGGTAGGTCCAGCTGCGCTGGTAACTACACAGCCGTAACCACAGCATGCCTGGAGCACTTGTGATACACTGGGCAGCGTTGACAGGAGAGCAACAGTGTTTTTAGCTCCTTCCCGTAATAATTCTGCAGCCATGCAACCAGAATTTCACTCTTCTTTTGTTAGTGCGTCTATAAGCAGGCACAAGGCTAGGGTGCAAAATGTCCTATGTGCACATTCCTGCTTGCTCTGGGTTGATTTTCAAGCAGCCTCTCCATTAATGGTCCACTGATCCTGGCTTCATTTTCAAACAGGCATGAAAATTTATAGCTATACAACACGGGAGAGGAAGAAGCAGCCCATCCCGGTCATTTGAAATGCCTTTTCTCGGTACTTAGTTTTTCTGAAGATACTTAATGATTTTTACTTTCCAGGAATAAAAATTTGCTTATGTATGGTCTCAGAGCAGTTCTATTTTGTATCAGGGAAAATTCAGTTATTTTCTGTTATAATTCTGTTAAAACTTTCCATTAAGCTTACCTGGCGTTGCTAAACGTGTATATGACACAAGTTATGTGGATGACGCTGTCCGAACTGTGCTGCTTAAGCAGTCAGTGGAAAAGCCTGATTCAGGTGCACTGCCAATTTAGCTCTTCGAAATTAGAGCGTATTTTATGACTACTAGAGATTAAACTTCAGGAAACTGTACGGCTGCGTAGTTGCATGGATGCTTCCTTTCCTGTAAGCCTATGCACCTATGTAACCTTTGCAGCAGTATTTATAGCAAGAGCCCTCTTCCTGAGACTTTTCTGGAGCATAATTACAAATGTTCATACACTTGTACTGTCTGATATTTACATCAGCAGCTTTCCGTAGCTTCTGTAAAAAGAGACAGGTTTGTGAGCATTTCTAAAGCAGTACTGAATGTAATTTTGAAAAACATGGATTGTGCTTCATGACTTTTTTCTTTGTAAACACACACACACACAGCTAAATAGTGCCTTTTTTCCTCACAATCCATGTTGAAGATGCTCGCTCCCGCTCACCCTCCGTAAATTGATTCGTTTGTGCAATACTATTCCAACTTGAAACCATTTTGTCACAGCTGTTTGAGAAATAGTCGCCATTTTTCCTTACTATGCTGCCAGCTTTCTGTTGTTGACGTGTTTCAGTTGATTACCTAATGCAAATGCTATAAAATAAAACACCCAGTGGGAAGGGGAAAGAAAAGAAGTCTGGTGTCCTGTCTTAATATTTGCGTGCCACATTCACATTCAATGCTCTTTTTCTAGAAGATGTTGTTACGCAGGACTGTGGACGTCGTTTGCAGCTATTGTGATTTTGGAGGGGAGGGGCGAGCTGGGATGTAGCTCGTCTGTAAAAATTGCATATAGCTATAACCACATATATTTATAGGCCTTTAGAATGTGCATTGGGCTTTCTGGCCAGAAATGTAGTAAATTTGCAGAGGGCATACACTGTGCTGAAAGTGTCAGTGAAAATTTCTTGATATTAAAACCGAGATTTGTGAGACTGGAAAACTGGCATTACAACAATGCCTTGATGCATACGCGCTTCCCTGCCTGAGGGAACAAATGACCTGAGCGATTACTGTGGTACTGGAAGACGCTCGGTTACTGCAGTGATGAGTATGGTATAAGGACTTGAGTAGAATAGAAACGTCATTTGCATTTGTAAGCAAGCACTTAAAAGAAGAAAATACAGGGAGCAGGGGTACGCGACTCTCCTTAGGATTTCTGAGGCGTGCTGTAACCACTGCCCTATAAACATTCCTAGCTGCATCCGCTATGGAGCTGAACAGTCATCTTACCCAGCCAAGTTTCTAACGCGCTAGTTCCTCAATGTTTAGTTGTCAGCCTTGATGATTAAGAACCATCGTGCAGTTACTCAGCAACTTCCACGCGGGGATTTTGATGGCTTTTAAATCCCCCTTTCGTTGCAGGTAGACTTTTCCTTCCTTCCATCAGGGGAAGCGATAGGTGTACGTGTGCACAGGAAACAAAGTCTCTCCGCTTGTATCAGCCAGGGGGAAGCGGAGGAAAAAATTACCTATGTAAAGGTACAGGGCTTCCTAAGGTCACTGCACCTCTTTCTGAAACGGTGTAGTAAACAAAATGACAGCCAAAAAAAGTTACAGTACAAAAAAATGCTTTCTTTAAAATGACAGCAGCTTCTCCTGTGAAAGACAGAATGGCTGTAGTGTTACAGCTATGTAACTGAACTTTTTTTTTTTTTTTAACTGATGCTGCCATTTGCACAGGTAATTAATCTCATCAGTTGGAATTCATGGGAGGGGAATGAAAGAAGGGAAAGGGGTTTTTTGTTCAAAGCTAGATTTTTTTTTTTTCAGGTCCTGTATTTTCATTTTATTTATTGTTTGAATCTTGCATTTGATTTCAGTATAATTTCCTTGCTTCTTAATAAAATACAAGAAGTTGCTAGTGAATGTCAAGGCAATGTCCAGATGTTTTCTTCAAGCACAAGTCCCCTGCTATGACCTCCCCCCGGCTTCATTACCGCATAGCGCAGATGTGGTAACTTTCAATAAGAGCTAATTTAAAGGACTAATAATACTCTTTATTAAAAAAAAACCTCTACAAAGAACACCTGTGGCCTAAAAATGAAGGCTTTGAGACCTTTCACCTTGTCATAATAACCAACTGCATCCTCATAAAAATGGAAAATACTGCGATAAACATTCTCTGCCCATTTTCTGCACGTTTACAAGGCTGGTCCTGAATCCACTCTCAGATTTGCTGCACACAAACATTAACTTCCCATAATAAACATGACTGTCAAAAGAATTACACAAAGAACAATTACCCATCTTCCCACTGCAAAAAAACCCCATACCTCGGAAGAAAATAGATTAAAATGGTGATTCATGGGAATTGTGGTTATAGTTCAAGTATCCAGGTATTGCATTCCTCCGATGCTTTACGAAACGGTTCGCTACCTCGCTGTATACATGCACGTGTTGTTTCACCCTCCTACTGATACGAATTCATCTGTGTTTCTCGACTAAAAAAGCATTGTATTGCAAACACAAATCCAGTATTAATAAGGAAAAACACTGTTGTGTTTTGAGAGAGAAACATACCTAATTTGGTATGGTAATTTAAATGCTCTAACTCAACCAGAACTCTGGGTTTGATGCAGCAGTTACTGGAAAATATTATGAACTGTCTCTTTATCCAAAAAAAGAAAAAAATTAGTTGAGAGAATAACGGCCTTCTGGCCCTAAAGACATTATTGTCCTGACAAAATATTGATGGCCATTTTTAGCACAGAATAGAATTTGGCATCTTTAATCTCCTTTTTTTAGAATTTAATAACTTACAATGTTGCGTGACTATGAGAATTGGCAAGGGGAGAAGGAATGTGTAACTGCTAGAGACTTGTGCAGTTACAGGCTGGCTTTGTCAAGACTGCCTCAGTGCAGCGCGTAGCGATGAGTGAATATAAGGGCAAACGTTGCGTAAAGCAGTTGATACGGTAACACAGGGTATGTATGCATCTGCGAAGGCAGTATGTAAAGAACACAGAAAAGCGCAGGCAGAAATAACAGCCGCTATATGAGGTTGCAGTAATTACTTAAGTTAACAGCTCCGATGGCTATCTTTGGCCTAATTATCTGCTTTGGATCCTCAGTGCCTTCCCTTGACTGAATTAATGAATTCAAAGTTGCAGCCATCGAGGCCACTGCTATTACAAGCAAGGCCTGCACACCGACAAATGAAATCTCTCTTTATAACCCCAGACCAAGTACCTACTTCTAGCACTTTGCTCCAGCACGACTTACAGCTGAACTGTAGATCTGGAAAAGCAGATTGCATCGACTGGGAGGCTTGTCTGCTCTGCATTTGAGATTCTTGCTTCTTGAAGTTAAAGTAGTCAGTAGTTGCATGATAGAAGTCAAGTCCATGAAGTCTGGGAGAAAGCATCTTCTGCTCAGATTACGTGGAGCAAAAATTGTGTATGCTTTTCTTGGTGTCTGTTCAGAATGAGTTCACTGGCTCAGGCAGATTCCAACCAGACATCTGTTAATACTAAAGGCTACTTCGGAGAGATGGTTGGAAACCTGAGGTTTAGTTTTAGAAAAAATGCCGTAAATGTCGTTTTCCCACAAAACCTTTCAGCAAAGGTTTTGGCGTTTATTTCTTAAGACAAACGGGGATTTTTCTCCCTTAAAAACAGAGCAAAGCAGGAAAACATCAGTGCCCCCACCCCAGCAAACATTCTTTGTCAGTGCCCCTTTATTTTTTCCCCCAAGTGGATGGAAAAATGTATGAAAGTGTGTGACATCTCTGTTCAGCCTCTTCCTTTTCTCAGCTGGCTCTGTGAGATAGCGTAAAAGGTTTCATTCCTTCACAAGCCTTCCAAAGGACAAGTCTTATCTTGCAGGTATTGTTGTAGGACATGAGATCACGCTCCAGTATGGAGTTTATCAAACATGGTGTTTACTCAGGATCACCTTTGAGAGTCTGGTGGCAGCTGAGGTCCCTGTCCCGTGTGTCAGAGGTAGTACTCGTGTATTGTGCTGAATTAGCTTGTGCACGCTAGTGACTCTGCGTACAACAGTTTGAGTCTATTTACCCAATGTATCTGACAGTCATTTAATCCAGCAAGGCTATTTAACAAGTTGGTTTTTGGTTTGTTTTTTTTTTAAGTCAAGTGCTTGACGAGATGAGAATCAGGCTGCAATCAGCAGGTTTTATTAACAAAAGCTTTGCAGCTGGCTCATGTGTAACTTTGATTCCATACCCCTTCTTGCCCAACTCACCAGTCCAGGAATGTCCTCTTACATATGTGTGTGTGTGAGTCTACACATACATAGTCATAGTTCTCAACACTCAATCGTACTGAGATAAACTGAGAATGAATTACAAAGCCAAAACATCATTCAAAGACAGCTTTGGAAGTTTGAAAACCTTGTCAGTAGTCAGAGCAAAGCACGCTCAGGCAGACACTCGAAGGCGCTTTCAAAATGCAGTTTCGCTGTGTATCTGAAACGGCCTCTCAGCATCTGTTGAGCTTTCCAGTTTGGGTTTTACTTGGTTCTAGTATCTAGGAAACAAATTTAAAAGAGTTTCCTGCAATGAAAGATCCTGATATTAAAGCTTTTTGCTTCTTCAACAGCGGTGTTTTCCAAGACAATCATGTATCTCGTGTCTGAGAGAGGAGGGAGAAACCCTAATGTCATGGTTTATCATAGACATTGAGATGGTTGTTCAAATGTGCTCCATCGCTTTATGTTCTGCTTATGCGTGTTGATTTAAACTCATTCTTTTTCTTGTGTTTTCTCACATGCATGAAAAAGATGTGTTCAAATGCAAAAGAAAGTGCTTTTCTCTCTGTGCTGTGTTGGTAGACTCTCCCCTATGCCAGTCTCCTTTATCCAAATTCAAATGATTGATAACTGGCAGTCTCACTGCCTAGTTCCAAAGATACTGCAGAAGACTAGGGAATGGGGACCTGGGTACTGCAGCCGTACAGGATATTCTAAAATTTCTTAGAGTCTGTGGTATTCCATAGCTAAAAGCGATGCAAACTGAGGTTTGGGATAACACTATTTGTCAGCTTTTCAAATGCGGAGCCTGAATTTAGGTATTTATGTTAATATGTAGTTATCTAATTGTTCATGGGTTGGTTGTTTTTTTTTCAGGTTGAACAAGTATCAATAACTTTCTAGGAAAGCAGAATATCTCGGTTTGATGCCAGGGTATTAACATCCATCCACACTTTGGTATCTGAGTTTGTAACTGTTGGCTTTATTCTTTTAAAACCACCCAGGAAATTGTTTTCTGTTGCTCCTTGTTATCAAAATACATTTCTAACAATTTTTTTAAAAAATCATTTCCTCTTCTGTAATCACATCTGCAAGAAAAATGTGAGTTAGGAACATTAATCATTTGGGAGTCTTGCGTCTAAGTCTTTGAAGACAAAATGCTGCTTCTGCTGACTGTAGACTTTTTGCCCAGGGTGGTTTCCTCTTTCCATATAAATCAAAAAAACCCCATACTGCTGCTCTGCCCAAATCAGGCTGGGGGAAGGGGAACCCTCAAGGAATAAATAGCTGTTTTTCATTTGATGTCACTGCCATGAAAGACAGAGCAGGAACAAAATCTTAAAAGATTTTTGAGAAACAATGTTTAAGCAACATAAATGAAAAACAAAGCCAAATTCTCCACCTGCCCAAAGCTGGGGCAAAAACTCACCCACATCTCTTCAAAACCGGTAGGATACCGGTCTCTGAACATCCCTTCAGATTAGGAGTGTTTCTTAGGGTTCTGCAGGTTGGTTTCTAGGCTGCAGCTGCCAATACATCAGCTGTCTATAAAGGCATCAGATAGTAAGATTTATTAGCAACGTTTGTTCATGTCCTCAATTTCTGTGAAGAATATGCGGGTGATGGGAAAAAACTGGCTGCTGGGCGAAGACTTGCCTATTGAAAGGCAGGAGGAAGGTTAGTTGTGGAATATTGGTGTCCGGTTTTAGGAATGATTATTTTCAAGTCTGCCAGATGACACAGAGCATAACTGAGAAGTTTAAGCAACTTCCCCGCAGTTACTCATTAGAGACAGATGTTCCACCCTGCACGTGCGAAGCAAGTAGACTAACATAGATGGAGGAGGTGAATTCCTGCATCTTGCACTTCTTGTCTTTCTAGCTATCTCTGGGCATCTGTTGTCATCGTCGTCATCTATCCAGTAGAGAAAAGTCTCTCCATCAGGTAAGAGCTTTCTTTTCCTACTTGGGAGCAGTATAGATCCTTGTTCTTTGTAGGTAACTTGATGTAAGAGCTCTGTTAGTATTATTGCACATAAATATTTTTATTGGCACATAAACCAATAGTGCTGCAGATCAAAAGGAAGCCTGTGTTGGTAAGCAGTACTGGCATGTGGCTGCTGTAATATCTGATTATTAGCAGACAGTACTGAACAGAGTCCTCTTAGCCTTTGCAATGTTTTTGTTAGAAAGTCTGGTACTGTTATCCTGTATCAGAGGTAAGGCACTGATACACAGGTGGGATTAACCTGTCCCGAGAAACTACATCTTCCGATCCTTCCTGCTGTGCAGGGGAGAGAATGGCCCAGCTGGATTCCCATTTCTGCCAGTAGCGAGAACACTGCTGCCAGCCACCGGGTACAGCAAACAGGAACAATTTTGAGGAACGGGGCCTTGGCCGGGTGGGTATGCCTGCTGAGGTGTTTTGGTATTGTTTTGCGCTGAGATAACAGCAAGATTGGGCTTTTCATAGCACTCCTAATCCAGGAGTGTGGTGTCTGAAAATATAGCAGAGATGTTGGTATAGGTGAGTTGCCTACAGCTACGCAAGAAGATTGTGGAGGAGCCAGGAATTCAGCCGAGACCTCCCTGAGCCCTGCAAGGGCTCCTCCTATGTCTCTTCGCTAATCTTCCCATATAACTTTTTACCTTGGCATGACTAATGCTCCCAATTAATGTGTACTAGCCTCTAGCATTTTACTATAATAAAATAGTAATTTATGTCTTAATACGGAATTTAATTTTTGTACTTGCCTGTCATGTTTCAGGCACCAGGAAGGGTCAAAGAACAGGTGTGGTGTCTGGGGAGCGCTGTATTTGCAGTTGCTGGTCATGAGCTATGAATCCCTCAATTTTGCTGTTGTTGGCTGAAGCCGTATCAGGGTACAAGATGTTGTTCTTTGAGACTCCAAAATGAATCCTAGCCCTAGAAGTGGGAAATAAAGCAACATACAACATCTTTCTGAAAGTTGGAACTAACTCCTTTGACTCATTTGGAAAAGGGTGAGAACAGGAACAGCTGTCTGTGCTGGCAGTGTTAGGGGATGAGAGTGCAGCAATTGCGCTGGGTTGTCTCCCCCCAGATCTGATTCTTGCTTCTGAGGTTTTGTGTGATGGGAGAAAAGAAATGCCACGATTACCTTCGTCGTTCGTCCGCTATATTAACCACTTTAAAAAACAAGGAGAAAAAGATCAGAGAAGGTGATCTGATCCTTTCAGACATCTGTAGCCATTGAGAACAGTGGTGTTTCAGAGTTCTGTCTAGTGAAAGCTTCAGATAGCCTTGTGGTGAAGTATGCAGCCAGTGGGATGAATTGGGGAGACATCGAAAACATCATATTATATAGAACCTGCCTACTTGTGTTCCCAGACCAACATCCCTCTTGCCCAATCTTGCCCCTCTACTAATCTTTATTTAATAGGATAAATGCTTCATTTTGAAAAAGAAAGCAAGCATCTTCCCCTGCCCCTGTAAGGACTTGTCATACAAAATGCAAGCACAAGGATATTGGACTAAGATCATGCCAAAAAACCCCCCTTAATTTTTTGCTATACATTCAGGCCTATGTTTAACTAAAAACATGCCCAAGAGCACCTGTGCCCTTGCCATGCAGTAACGCTGTCAAAAGGAATATTACTTTCCCCTACGCTCCGAAGAAATACTGTTGGGCCGTAAATACGTGCCTGTGCAAGCTGAGGGCTGTAGCATCACATCTGCTTTAGAGAGCGATGCCCCAAGGGCTTTCCAGGCCCACAGGACTGCCGCATGCTTTTTGGGGCCCTGGGCAAGCAACAGATTTAAACTCTGCCCAACCATTGCCGCAAAGGCTGTTGTACTGTCCTCCCTGTCCCTGATCATCCACCCTGTGGTTTGGTGTTTGAAGGCAAGACTTGCTCTCATGGCCTCTGAAAGCTCTCCCCATCTCCAGAGGGGCTGGGGGTAGGCGCCCTTCGCAGGGCAATAACTGCTTTAAAATTAACACGCGTCTCTTTGCACTTGCTGCAATTATTTAGAAACCTGCATGTCAAATGACCCACGTTAAGCCAAAGAGCATATTACTAGGGGTGTGCTAACAGCACCAGTGCACTAAACCACAACTGACAGCCTGACCCAGCGCTGTGCTTTAAAAGGGCAGGGCCACAGCGTTGGAGTTGGAATTCTGCTTTAATTAGGCCATTACCTGACCTTCAAAGCTGTATTTTCTTCCTCCTCTGCATGCTATGCTGGAGGAAGGGCTGCTGGAGAAGACAGGAAGAGCCCTATCTGATCGTTATCGGGAGCGGACGAAAGCCATGCATTGCCTTTTCCTTTTGACGTGTGCAATTAGTTTGGCTTGTGTGGAAGAAACATGTCACGGTAAATGGCCATCTCTGTCTTTCCCCTTGCTGGTCCCTAGCAAGGTCTGTCATTTGCTCCTGATGTGAAAAGCTACTCAATCACCTGTTGACAGTGCTATCCCTCTCATAAAACTTGCAGCATATCCGGATTATACACCACCATGAGATACCTTTGCCCAGGCCGTGCATCACGCGGTGGCCTGCCACTACCGTTAGGCTGTTTACAGGCTGAGTGCACTCCAACTCTCCTCATAAAACTTTGTTTGAACCCGGGAGTTTCTACATCTCTTTGCCCCTCCATCTTCAAAAGAAGCTTTTCCATTTTTTATGGGGATACAATGATCTGTCTGTCCAGGGCACGTGACGTCTGTGGTGCTCACCAAGAGCGTGCTGCTGTTGCCCTTGCTTCCGAGCAATCCCCTCTCCACTGGCCCAACAGCGTCCCACGGCTCTTCCACCTCCTTGCCAGAGATGTTTCATGTCTCCTGCCTTTGCTCCGACTTCTAGGTCTTCTCAGGCAGGGATCTATGCTAATGCACTTACCTTCGGAAAATCAGCGAAATCCGAAATCTGCCTGGCCACCGCCAGCAGTCAACATGCACAAGGGGACAGACCCTCCGTGGCTGTGTGTGTTGCAGGTGACTGTCATGGAAGGCAAAAAACATGTTTTGTGGGGTTTTTTTAATGGATATAAGAATTTATTTTCTTTTTAAAGTACCGTTCACTAGATTTAAGTAATGCTCAGCTTATGAGTAACAAAATCAAAAGCAAAGAAAGCCAAAGCAAATGCCAAGAAGGAGTTCACTTTTAATTCACCTTTTAGGCCAATTGCAACCGCGTCGCCGATAGGTTATGCCGAGGAAAGGCAGTAAGCTCGCTCCGTATTCGTACCTCGGAAGCGTGCACATGTGCCCTTCCAGTGCTGCTGAAGGGGTGGCCCCTTGCCGCTCCCAGCGTGAGCCACGGTCACAAGTCTCCGGTCATACCCTCCATCTCGCTGCAGATTTCCTGTGTGGCCACAGGAAAGCCGTTTTAAACTCGTGCTATCTCTGTTGCTTTGCCCAGAAGTGCTGCTAATCCTTTCCCTTCTTCTGAAGTTGAATGTTCATGAGCACCGATGGTGTGGTGGGCCGGCGGCTGCGAGAGCTCTGTCTGTCCCCAGGACTGTGCGGATGGTTTGTATTTGTCCCTGTTTGGGTGCTGTACCTCAGCAGATGGTGATGCCAGCGCTCCCCGGTGTCGCTTAGGACACAGTGGAGAACGTTCCAGGGAAAGGTTTGCAAAAAGTTTCTGTGTTTAATGACAGACATTTTGTTTTTTACTCTAAGCAATATTTGAAGGGTGATGGAGCAGCAGTTGAGCCCATCAGGGGACAGAAACCAGATGATGTGTTAGAAAAGGAGGGATATTCAGAGACGAGGGTAACGGAAAGAGCACTGGATTTTTTGCGGTGCTATTATACAGTTTAAAAAAGTACTTATATACTTTTATAAAGTGCAAAATTGAGGCATGGCAAGATCCAGTGGCTTCCCCAAGAGCATACAGGAGGCTTTTTTTGTTGGCACTACCATAGAGAGTGATCTGGCCAGCAAGTAACCGGAGTCCTGTGCTGCCGGAGAGCCCTGGGAGCGATGTGTCCGAGGGGGACAAGGCCCTGTCCCCACCCGCGCTTCACCAAGACCCCGCTCTGCCCACAGGGGCCTGCAGGCCGCTGCCCGAGCCCGGGGGCTGCGACAGGGCCTGCGCCCCAGCCCAGCTGCTGCGGGACCTCGGCGGGGCGGGAGAGGAGGCTGCGGGCCCCCGGGTTTGTGCGCAGGCTGCTCGCCTGTCCCCCTCCCCTGTCCAGGAGGTGGCAACTGCGCAGTTACGGTGACAGGGCTGGTAATCAGAAAGATGGTTTGTGCTTGTCACGACTCTACCTACCGCCGAAGGGCCTGCTCTTTAATCTGAGAGTGCTGAGAGCGGAGCCGGGGCACCGGTGAACCACGAGCTGCCAAGTTCCGCCGCCACCGGCCTGGCGGGAGGCCGCGACGGGGCTGCAAGCTCAGGGGCCGGGAGAGCTCGGCGGGGCCCAACTCCTCGCTTCTGCCCCGCGCCCGTTGCCGCCGCCTTGCCGCCCGTTACCCGTCGCTCCTGCGGGCGGACCCAAGCGTTAAGGAAGCGGCCAACCTGGAGCGTTTCGCTTCCTTTGGAGGCCTCTGGGCGGCAAGAGCTGCGCGGAAGGCCCGGCGGGGCCGAGGAACAACGGGCCCGGCCAGCGACCGCGCGGCTGAGGCCGCCC